>PITA01027655.1:0-20609 GCA_004023965.1 Spilogale gracilis | reverse complement strand
GCCCTGCCCCACCTGGATCTCAGGGGTCCTGCCCTACCTGGATCTCAGCATCCCTGTCCCACCTGGATCCCAGGGGTCCTGCCCCACTGGTGGTGAGGCCTCGGCAGGCAGTAGCAGAGGCATCAAGGTGGGAATTGGAGACCAGAGCCCGGCTGTGCAGAGAAGAATTCATAGAAAACCTCTGTTCTGAGGGATTTTGTGGGACTTAGGTCCTGGATGTCTCTCTTGAGAATATAGTCGTAGGCGGTGGGAACGAGGAAGCCGGCAGGTAGGAGGGCTCAGTTCCCACCACGTTTAACACTGGGATTGTGTCCATGAAGGAGAGAGCTTGGTTATGGGGACTGGTGTATAAATCCGTGTAGGATGCTCGGGCCAAGGCTGTGCCATATAACCAGCTCCCTCAGGTCCTGGTGACGGGAACAGGTGTGTGGTAGGACGGCCGTCCCGGGACAGCTGAGCCTACACGGGGCCCCCGGGTGCAGCGGTCGGTGCAGGAACGCAGACAGTGCTGGGTTCCTGTGCCAGACCCCTCCCTCCTGTGACCCAAAGCCCAGTCTCATGCGACGTCAGTGCGTCTTCACGGAGAGGCCAAGCGGGTCTTGCTTTCCCCCCATGAGAGAAGTTGAGCAAAGCACGGAGTCGGCCTGGGACACCTTCGGGTCCCTTCCACAGACCAGTTGGTGGCAGTATTTCCTAATTGCAGGCAAAATATTACAGAAAATAAAGAGCTTCCCCCCCTTTGGACTGGTACCAGTAGCCCATTAATGTAAAAAGTGTGTGTGTGTGTGTGTGTGTTGGGGCTCAGGAATAGATACAAAAACAACAACAATAGGAAAATTGAATTCTCGTGTCGCTGTCCAGAGACAACCGATGCTCACTCCGGGGCCAGCACTCCCTGGGTTTCACGGCACAGAAACTGCGGACATACTTATGAACAAGCACAGATTCGCGCCCAGGATGGGAGCCCATGGTGGGTCTGTGTGCTTGCCTGCTTCGTAAGAGCTCACAATAAGCAATGCCCTTCCTCCCCCGCAGTGACCCGTGGCCATCATCGTCTGGGGTGCTGACAGCTGCCGGACCTCAAGGTGTAGGGGAGCGGGATGCTATGTCCTTGTCCCCAGTGGGGTCCTCGTCCCCGGGAAATCATGAGCAGGTGGACATGGTAATGGAGGCCGTGCCTGGATGTTGTGTCCGTGGCATCACGGATGGGACGTGGTCACTCGGGTGTTGTCTCGTGCAGGTGGATCCGGGGAAGCCCAGACAGCAAGGTGACCGTCAGGGTCAGGGTGGTGCCTCGTCCCTGCCCCTGAGCCAGCATGGCGTCGGCTGGTTCCCTCTGGAAGGCACCGAGCTGAGCGCCACTCTGGGCCCTCTCTCCCCGACTCCACGCTGACCGTGAGGACCGGGTCTGCTTGCATGCAGCCACACGATGAAGGTCTCATCACCCCCCCACCCCCAGAGAACAGCGTTTCAGGTGCAGATTCAGCCCCTGAAGAGGTAGGAAGTCCCTCCTCCCAAGGAGCTTAGTGTCTTTTCCTGCTGAAACCGCTCACCGCGGGGCTAAGTGGAAACACTCCGAGGACAGTCCTGGGTGTTCTCGGCCTTCCGCAGAGGAGCCGCGCGCTTTCTGGGTTAACAAGAACTGTCTGCTAACAAAGTGCCCGTGTTGTTCGGAGGGAGGGACCCCTCCGGATGAGTTCTGGAAATCCAACTGTTCTGACCCAGGGACATTATGATGAGTTCTGTCCAAATGAATGAGATGCTTATGGACTCAGCTGCCTTCCCTCTCTCCCTCCTTCCCTCCCTCCCTCCCTCCCTCCTTCCCTCCCTCCTTCCCTCGTTCCTTCCATCCTTCCTTCCTTCCTTCCTTCCTTCCTTCCTTCCCTCCTTCCTTCCCTCTTTCCTTCCTCCCTCCGTCCCTCCCTCCTTCCTTCCTTTTTTCCTCCCTGCCTCCCTCCATTCCTCTCTTCCTTTCTTCTTTCCTTTTCATTCCCTGTCCCCTCCCTTAACCGTGTCTTGAGAAAAGATTGGAGATGCATTGATAAACAACAGAGACGGTCAGTGGTCAACGTGCCTAAACAGGGGGCTGCCCCTCGGCCACCGGGGAGAAGGAGCGCCTCCATTCATAAATGCTTTGTTCTGGCTTGAGCGGAGATCTGTATGCGGGACCCTTGGAGGCTGGAGGTGACTCTGAGTGGAGGACCAAATCCTCCAGCAGCCCGGGGTAGCTCCAGGGGTGCCCTAGAGTTGGGGGGTGGGAGGCGTGCTGCAAATGTCCCGGAGCTAGCAGCTGAGCTGAGCTGAGTTTGCAGGCAACATGGGGGAGCCCCCACCAGGACGTTTTCAGCCGCCCCTGCGTTACCTTCCGGAATCAGTGTGCTGTCTGCCCCCAGCAATTAACATCCCATGAAACCTTGACTCGGCCAGGCAGGAGGGACCTTGCCGGGCGACCACGCTTGGAGCTCGCCGATGATTTTAGGAGGAGTACCCTCGCGGCCGCCCATGCCTGCCTCGGCCTCTCTATTTCCGGGAGAGGAGGCCCGCCTAATGAATAGAAGATGAGACGTCATCCGGGATACGTGTCACCAATTATGTAAACATGTCATCTTTGTTTTTGTCAACAGGAATTACAGGCCAGCGTCATTTCCTCGCGGAGAGTCCCCGTTTCCAGCCGGACACGGGGAGGGAGAGGGGCTGGCAGAGCGGGGCCGGCTCGGCTGTCTGTGGGGAAGTGATTAGATGCGGCGCACGGAGGGTTCGGCGAGCATCCCTCGCGGGGCCTCTAATCATCCCTGGCACGTGCTGTCAGGAAGACGGCTGTGCAGCTGAGCGGAGGCCCATTAGGGATGAAGCAGCCAATGATGGAAACAAATAGGGTCTTAATCTCCCAAGAAAGGGGGCATCGTGGGCCGGCAGGGTCCCTGAGCGTCAGCGTTGCTTGACGGGGATGGGCTTCCCTCCCCAACCTCGGACTCCCGTCTCTGCAAGACCTGTTGTGTGGCAGGGGGCGTGGCGGGTTGGTGGGCACCGAGGGACCTCACAGGACAGCGACCATCCGAGGTACGTATAGGCCTTGAAGAATGCAGATGAAGGAATCGTAAATTTTGGGCATGAAGTGGTCTTCGCAGGGGTCTTTGTATCTGGGGGAAATTAAGAGGCTTTTTATGTGAATTAGTAGGAAAGGTTTAAGGGGCCTAAAGAGAGTGCTGGCCTTTCCCCTTGGCTCTTCTGGGAAGGCTGAGCCCTTTGGGTGGGACGTCTCTTGGGGACATCTCTGTGCTAGTCCATTCAGATGCCGGAAACAAAATACCATAGACTTGGGGGCTTAGGCACAATGTGGATTTGTCATCGTCCTAGAGTCTGGAAGTCCGAAATCTACATGCGCACTGGTGTTCGGTGTTGAAGAGGAAGGACGTTCCGCACCGGCTAGGACATGGATGGACCCTGAGGACACGGAGCTCAGAGACATCAGCTAGACACCCGCTAGGACGTGGATGGACCCCGAGGACACAGAGCTCAGAGACCTCCGCTAGACACCCGCTAGGACATGGATGGACCCCGAGGACACAGAGCTCAGAGACATCGGCTAGACACAGAAGGACAAATCCTGCCTGATCCCACATACATGGGGTCCCTAGAGGAGTCCCATCCATAGAGACAGAGAGTAGATGGTAGAGCCAGGGGTTTGGGGAAGGGGATGGGGCAGGCAGTGTTGGATGAGGGCAGATTTCCAAGTTGGGAAGATGGAAAGTTCTTGATATGATGGTGGAGATGACCACGCAGCGGTATAGATGTGTCCTATGCCACTGAACTTGCACTTAAAAGTGATTATGGTGGCACATTTTATATGGTGTGTATTTTACCACCGTTTTTAAAAATTAAAAAAATTAAAAATGAGATTATTAAAATGGGAGGTGGGGAACCATGGTCTCCTTTTTTGCTTTCGATTGTGCAGCGATATCTCAGACTTGTCCTGTGATGTCCAGATGGCGTCTTTCCTATAAAGTTCATGTAGAGGGTGCAGTTTGATGATCCAGGAAGGGGAGGGGCACTGTGGTCCATTATCCTGGTCTCTTCATGCCAAGCTCTGTTTGCATAGGGTCTTTGAGAGGTTAACTCTCAGATGGTTAGGCACCAAAGTTGGCTCCCTTCTTCAGAGAATTGGCCAAGCTCTCCAAGTATTTGAATTTGGGGAAACCAGTAAGATGACCTATCACTGTATCTTCATGAGTATTATATGTTTGCCTGAGACTGGAAAGAAACAATGATCATCTTGGGGGTGTGTAAGATAAAGTCTAAACTCCGTCCAGATAAGGGGCCCTCATAGAAGTCAATGCCAGGGACCATTAGGTCAACCTGTTCAAGGTATCCTCATGGTACTTTACGCATTTCTTCAGAGATGACCTTTCTGTCTCTGTTAAGGGTCAGACCCTGGAGAGACAGTCCCCGCTCCCACTTTGTAGGAGGACTTCCTAGGAGGATTGGTGGATAATCACAAAAAAGGATTTTACTCTGAAACTGAAACACACAGGGAGGAATTTAAAAAGCCCACCAAATGCCTACATGATTTCTTAAAACAACCTTATAGAAGCATAATTTATACTCCACGAAATGCACTCCTTTAGAATAAATGATTTGATGCTTTTTAGTAAATTTACAGGGTCTTGCAAACATCACCACAATCTAATTCTGAGATGTTTCCACCACCCCAAAAAAGAAACCACATGCCTATTTGTAGCCGGTGCCCTAACCTCCCCCGCCATCCACCTCCTGCCCTGGGCAACCACTAATCCAGTTTCTGTCTCTACAGATTTCCCTTTTCTGGACAATTCACATAAATGAAATCATGTGGCTTCTTGTGACTGGCTTCTTTCACTGAGCAGAACGTTCCCGAGGACCGCTGGCGTTGTGGTGTACATCAGCATGCCATTCCTCCTTACCGCGAGATGCCATCCTATCGTATGGATGGACGGCGTATGTATCCGTTCACCTGATGATGGACACTGGCTTGTTTCCATGTTTTGGTTGTCATATATATTGGTATATTGTATAGGAACATTGACTTACGAGTCTTTGTATAAGAACACAGTTTAATATCTCTTGGGTACATACCGACGGGTGGGACAGCAGGGTTGGACCGTAATCATAAGCTCAAATTTTAAAGAAAGTCCCAACCTAATTTCCAAGATGCCTGCACCCTTTGGCATTCCCATCAACAGTGGATAAATGTTATTTTTTTTCACATCCTCACGAATCCTTGACAATATCTGTCTTTGTAAAAATTGTAGCCCATCCTGCGAACGTGAAGTAGTGGTTTTAATTTCCTTGATGGCTAATGGTGTTGGGTCTCAATTACTTGTGAAGCAGGTGCTGATGTTCATTCATGGGGTAAGTTTTGGATGTTGACTTTGGCACTTAAACGACTCAACTCAACGGGTTTCTTGCGTAGGTGTTTTTTCCCAGCGGAGTTTGTTTGCTCATCTACCCTGGAAACAAAATGTAAGGAGAGTTACTGAATGAGATAAATTGACGTCTGAGTGAATAGCCCAATGTGGCTTTATCATTTTCATCTTCTTGATGACAAAAACCATTTGCTGCGCTTGGTGACTGTTTGTTTCTCCTCCAATGCTAGACTCATTATGTTCCTGACGGCAGATCGCTTTGGTCACTGCTCTTAATTTCGTTGCCACAGTTTAGACGATGGAAGGGCCTGCCTGAAGGCTCTCGGTGTTTCTGAGCTGCGCTAATGAGCCATTCATAATTTCCGCAGATGTCTATGAAATGTGCAACTCCCAGGATTAAATGCCCCACCTTTATTGTACGGGAGACAAGAGGGTTTCCCCACATTGCCAGAGCCAGCGCAGATCAGTAAATTAATTATGCTGCATTCGCTTCTGTCCAAAGTTCAGCTTCTGCTTACATAAAGGATTATCTGCATGCACCACCTGATTCGTTTGCTGGACAAATTTCAACCATCCCTATTTATTTCCTCGGGCAAAGAAAATGTAAGGTTCTTAATAGAAAATACTTACCCTACTTATCATGACAAATAAGGCAAGGAGAGCTTTCTTCTGTTTAAAAATTCCCTGTATGACAAAACACACATTTAAACTTTGTGTGATTTAAAAATAGATTGCCCTATCTGTGCACAAATAAATACACATGGAATTCTTGGATGATATTAGACAAATCTGGAGAGGAATGCCAGCCTTCAAAAAAAATAGTCAACAATCTAAATCTAAACATACAAAACCTTTTTTTATTACATGTCCATCCATCCAGTTTCTGTTCATCTACCCACCCATGTATCCATCCACCCATCCACCCATCCATCCATCCATCCATGCACCCATCCATCCACCCATCCACCCATCCACCCATCCATCCATCCACCCATCCATCCATCCACCCATCCATCCACCCATCCATCCATCCACCCATCCACCCACCCATCCATCCACCCATCCATCCACCCATCCATCCATCCATCCATCCATCCATCCATCCATCCATCCATCCACCTACCCACTCATCTGTCTGTTTATCTATCTATCTATCTATCTATCTATCTATCTATCTATCTAATCTATCATCTATCTATCTATCTATCATCTATCTATCTACCTATTATCTATCTATCCTCCCACTCATCTGTCTATCCATCCATCCATCCATCTATCCACTCATCCTCACAGCATTTTGTTCTGGAAGACATTCAGCTACGAGCACATAAAATACAGGCAGGTATATGAACCCTTACATCTCATCAAGAAACTACTAGCAAGTTCAAGACATACTCATTAGACTGACAAAGCAAGATTCATATTTGAAAGACAGCTTTCACCTGTTTCTCCTTCATCCAGGGAGCCTCCCCTACTTGCTTGGGTCTTGCTTGGCAAGTCCGTAGTGGTATCTGCTGGCTCAGGAGACACTAGTTTGGACATTCACTTTCATTTATTTACATAGTGGATGTCTAGTGTCTTCATGGATCTCAGAGCACATTGTCCTCCAGCAGCTGGGATTAGGAATCCCGGGTCCTGCGTGACATACTGCCCTAAGCCCTCACCTCTCCTCCTGCAAACAGACTCACATACGCACAGGCATGCATACGTGGAGAGAACAAGTTGTAAATGGTTTATGTAGACTATCAGGAAATTCAAATTCTAAAGTTCAAAGATGAGAAGTGCCTCAGAGAGCGGTGGGAATGGCATCTTGTACTCAGGTCTTAATTTGCTTCTTTTTTTTTTTTTAATATTTTATTTATTTGACAGAGAGAAACACAGCCAGAGAGGGAACACAAGCAGGGGGAGTGAGAGAGGGAGAAGCAGGCTTCCCGCCCAGCAGGGAGCCCGATGTGGGACTCGATCCCGGGTCTCCGGGATCATGACCTGAGCTGAAGGCAGTCGCTCAACCAACTGAGCCCCCCAGGCACCCCCTTAATTTGCTTCTTATAAGGCATTGGAAAAGGCTGCTCACTCCCATGAAGAAAGACTATGAATGTGTCTATGTATAAATGCGTGTCTATATACACATCTTTATATGCATAAAGGTACACATCTAAATATGTAAATGTGTCTGTATTTATATGTCTCTGTACTTACAAATATCTCTGTATATGCATATGTCCCTGTACATATGTTGCATGGGTTTAGATCCACACATCTATATGTGTCTATGTCTGTGTATATGTGTCTTTCTGTACATAGGTCTCTCTATGCATACTTGTATGCACATATATGCTACATATCTTCACATGCACACATTTATATACATGCACGTGAGTCTGTATATGTATTCTCTCCATATGTTGATATGTGCAGTTTCTCTAGGCTCTAAGTCTCTGCTTTGGTAGAGGAAGTGACTCTTACACCAGGCCCAAGAGATTATCCCAATGTCAGGTCCTGGGCCTCAGTCTGTGATACTGCAGGTGGGGCACCTGGGTGTGTTATTCAGTGTAGACAAGATAGGAGCCCCAAACTCAACATGCCATATCTGAAGACTGGGAAATCTATGGACTTTGCATTCATCTTTGCTTGTAGCCTAATGTGCAAGGCTGGGGATGGTTGGTGAGGGGTCAGATAGCTCCCAGGAGGGAGCAAGGAGGATCACCAACCCAGGTCAACTCCATCTCCCCCACCAACCCAGAATGACCTCATCTCCCCCACCAACCAGAATGACCTCATCTCCCCTACCAGGTTGACCCCATCACTCCAACCAATTCAGGTCACCCCATCTTCCTCATGAACTCAGGATGACCCCATATCTCCCACCAACCCAAGATGACCCCATCTCCCTCACCAATCCAGGTCAACCCCACCTTCCCCACCAACCCAGGTCTACACCATCTCTCTCACCAACTTGGACAACCACCAATGTGTCTTCTTTTTCCATGGCTCTGCCAATTCTGCACATTCTCATAACTGTGAGGTCACAGACAATGTGACCAGGTGTATCTGCCTCTCCTCTCATGAGCATTCTGTCCTTGAGGTCCATCCACAGGGGAGCCGTGTCAGAATTCCATTCCTGTTCATGGCTGCATGGTATTCCATCATACGGATGAACTGTACTATGTTTATCTATCCTTCTGGTGATGGGCACTTGGGTTGTTTCTACCTTTTGGGGCCCAAACACTGTTTCCGGAAAGAGTGGAGGAGCTCTTCCCCCTTGTGGTTTTCTGATGGCTTAGTATGGTACAAACATGCCATGACCCATGTCTCACCCATGTGAATGCCCCATTTCCACAGAAATGGCGAGATTTTGGATGGGATGGCTCTTGCCACGTGGAGCTCAGTGGCCTCATTGTGCTTATTTGCCTTTATTCCTAAGCTTCCCCAGTACTGTGGGACATGAAGGTGGCTCTGCCGATATTTTGGTGGTTGTATGAAGTTGTGCCCTAAAATAAATGCGTTTGACTATAAAAATGAGCCAGCTTCAACAGAAATATTGTCAGTAACAGTGCAGGTGGACGTGGGATGTTCCTGGGGTCCTCACGGCAGCAAATGGACAAAATGGGAGGAATTTGATCTTTTAACTTTGAAACAAATGTAGCTAAGACCAACCTGAAGGTTCTGAGCTGAGAAGTGTTGTGTTTCTCATTATCTGACCGTCAGATGAGGACATGGGGGCTCAGAGACACCACAGTTCCCAAAGCCACCGCTGTTGGATGGTGAGCATTTGGCCTTCTTCTCTGTGCTGCTCTGTGACTTCTCTAAACAGCAAGGAAGGACTGGCATCTTAGTGCTCAGTCATTCTTCCCCCCAAATACCTACAGTTGAGATTAGTCTCTTGGTTGCTGGTGATGGTTGATTTTATATATCATCATGTCTGGGTACCCAGATACTTAGTCAAATGTCATTCCAGATGTTTCTGAAATATTATTATTTTGGTGGGACTAAAATTTCACCAGTTGAGTAGAGAAGATTACCTCCATAACATGGGTGGGCCTCGTCTCATCAGTTGAAGGCCTTAAGAGTTGGTGGAGAGGAGCTCTGATGTCCCCCAAGGAGAGGGAATTCTGTGTCCAAAGGGACTTCAGATTCCAGCCACAGGACTGGGTTTTCTGCGGGCCTTTGCTGCTGGCTGACCCTCTAGAATTGGGACTTAGAGCCTCTGTAATCCCATGAGTCAATTCCTTAAAATAAATCTCTGGCTATTGAATTACATTCACAACTCTATTGGTTCTATTTCTGTGGAGGAGACTGATACCCCTGTTACACAGGTCAGCCAAGTTGGCTCCAAGGTGGGGAATTTTTTAAAAAAACAGCCTGCCTGTCATATGGAGAGGGAGGGAGAGAGAAAGAGAGAGGGAAAGAAAGAAAGAGAGAGACTCTCCACCTAAAACTCGTTGTTGAGGACCTCACAAAAGTTTGCATTTCATACTTACTGTTCTGAATCCAAATCTGGAATCCAGACCAAAAATCTTGCTTCCAAGTCCCCTAAACACCCCATTTTCATCCCTGGCAAAGCGATAAAAAAACTAAAACAAAAACAAAAAAAAACACCTGGGTTTGATTGCCATGGAGGAGACAGCTTGAATCAGCCCCCGGCTCTTGGTCAGGTGTGCTCTAGAGAGGGTCAAGTGAACAGCCTGAATCTGTGAAATGTGCATGAAATGCTGCCTGCACATCAGTTCCCTGAGCTCAAGCAACGTCCGGAAGCAGGTGATTCCTCCTAGTGGATCATCCAACAGTCAACAGTGTCCCGATGCGGGGACGTGCCTACGTCCTTCCTTTTACTCCCCTTATTGTGAGGCTACTTTATCATCTTATGTCACCACAAAAAGGGACGTGAGCACAGGGACGCGTAAGAGCTTTGTTGGTGAAGTGCCTACCTCTGGCTTTGATCATGATCCCGGGGTCTTGGGATGGAGCCCTGCATTGGGCTCTTTGCTTGTGGGGAATTTGCTTCTCCCTCTTCCACTCCTTCTGTTTGTGTTCTCTCTCTCTCTCTCTCTCTCTCTCTCTGTCAAATGGATGAATATAATCTTCAAAAAAAAAAAAAGAAGAAGAAAAGGAAAGAAAAGTGAGCACAGCACAATACGGTATTTGGAGAGAGAAGGAGACAGTCACATAAGTGTATTATGGCATATTGCTATATTTGTTCTATTTATTACTAGTTATTGCTAATTTCTTACAGAGCCCCATTTATATGGTAAACTTTACCATTGGAATGTGTTAAGGAAAACACATAGCATGGGTTAGGTTTGAGATTGTCTGGGGGAGATTTGAGACTCTGTGCCTCGGTCCCTTGAGTCTAGGACCTCGCCGGAAGTGTGGAGTCCCAGGTTCTCCAATGTCGTCGTTGCCACAGCAGAAAAGAAACTTGTGGGGGCAGATGAGGATTTGGGGTGCATGGTGCTTTGTTCCCTTTTGCCCTCCACCTTCCCCCCAAATACGTGCTGAGCACAAAGTAGTGCATTTGTTTGGGAAAAAAATCCAGATGACCTTGAGGCTTGTTTCGCTGGATTCTCCTGCCTGGGATGCCTGGGGGGGGGGGGATACAAGGAAGGAAAACCCCAAATTGGAAAAAGGGCCGGTTTAATTCTTCCATCGTGGCCTTAGTCACCTGTTCACGCGGCCCTGGGCGAACACCCCCGGTCCTCATTCGCGCGGGACCCTTCCCCGTTTCTTGCCGCGGTGGGGGGGCCTGATTCTCAGCCGTGTGTGCAGCCTCCCCCCTCTCCCGTTCTTCCACGAGCCCCTATGAAAGGGGCAATTGTCACTTCTCGTTACGTGAACATAAACGTACAAGAATTGATGAGGCTCTCTACCTAATGCTGTTATCCGAACCGGGTTTGTTTATTTAATGAACAAAACGTCACATCCCATCTCCCTTCTCCTGACGGCCGCGGCTTTGGCAGGTGCTGGCGGTCGGCTTCTTGGAACGGGGGTGCTGGATTAAGTAATTTGTTTGCGTGTGTCCCAAACGTAAAAGGGAACACAGGCGCGTCCTCGGACGGCGTGCGTCATGTCAACGTTGTTTTCGTGTTGTTTTGAAGTAGACATCCCAGGTGTGCCATTGTGTCCCGGGCCGTGGGGCAAGCCTGGGTGGGGGGACCCCCACTGACGCGACGGCAGGAGTGCATTGCGATGCGAGAGGAAAAGCTGGACATCCTCCGAAACGAGATGCACAATCGCACAATCGCCGTGGGACCGAATCAGACGGAAGGACGGCCGGCAAGCGTCCCTCCTCACGCCGCGCCCATTACAGGGACACGGACGGGAGCCAGGGACAGAAACGCGCTCTGCAGAAGTGACAAGTTCTCACTTAGGGAGCTGTCCGCGGCTGAGCCGCTTCATAATTGCACAGGCTGCACGTGGCGGCGGTGTATGCGGGGGGTGCGCGCATGTCCCCGCGTGCCTCTCCCCACTGCGACTGCCCGGGACGCAAGACACCAGCCCCTTCCCACAGGGCTCCCCGGGAGAGGGCGCGGAAGGAGGGCTGTCGCGGGAGAGACAGGGCCGGGGAGCATGCCGGCGCCGCCCGGAACCCCTTTTGGACTTGCACATGCCTTCCGCCCCTGGACCCAGACCTCAGCCGACCTCCACAGGCGGCGGGCAGAAAGCACAATGCGTGTGCTTCCTTCACGACAGCGCGGGGCTCTGAAGCGCAGGATAGGAGACCCAGTGGCGAGAGCGTCTGGCAATTAAAAATAATTGGGAAGCAGCTTTCATTCAGGTCTTCCAAGAATGCCAGCTACCCTGTAACGATGTTTCATTACACATGCAGAAAGCTGTGTGCTCCGTATGGCGCTGGTAATTAAGGAGGATCATACGGGGGAAGAAAGAAAAACATTAAAAATACCCTGGCTCAGATTAGCATTGCATTTAATGGCCACTTCATTAACTAATTGATTTCTTATTAGTTACCGGGAGAAGCCCCGGTTAGAGGCTCTGCACACATAATTAGAGGCATTTACACAATTAGCGACTTGCTCATTCTGTAGCTAAACATTCTGGGAAGACACCAGAATGTTGCTGTGGGCTATTCGAATCACTTTGTTTTATTTTTCTTACTAATATTGGCTTAACCTTCAAATCAAAAATTCTACCCCCCCTCCCCCCCTGTTCGCTCCCTGACGCCCCCAAGCCTCACCCTATTTAATGTTAAATGTGCTCACATAGGGGACGTGGGCCAGGCTGTCAGGGCCTGGATCCTTTGCTCTGCCCTTGATTTTCGAATTCTTTATGAGTCTCATGAAGCTGATCCCTTCCCTTATGAAAATGGTCTCTGGGTGTTTTTATTCCCCTTCCTGCCGGCAAACACGATGAAGGCCGGGTTTTGCAATGGGAACGTAGAGTAGAGTAAGCTAGACCACACATATCTTTTTATTTTTTTCTCCTGAAGTCTTGGGGTGCATGTGTCGGGGGCATCTGGCAACACGATGCCGCTGTCTCCCCCCACGGCGGAAATGCACTTGGTAGGACACTGGGGAGCTGTTGGTACCTCTGGGGGGGAGTGTTGGGACCTCTGCAAACATTGTCTTGTGGGCACCCAAAGATGTTTTGACATGACTCCCGGGGCTTCTTACCGAGGCATGCCTGAGTTTCAGGGAGGACCCTGGAAGCATCAGGGTCTCTGGTTTAAACAGAGTTTTATTGCCTGACATTTTGCGGGGAGTTTCCATCACGGGAGGTTTGGTGGGGACAGATGTGATCCACCGTCTCCCCTGTACCCATGATGATGTGGATGGAAAGGTCTAAATTCTCAAGATAGTCAGGGCCAGTCTGGCTTCATGTGTGCTTATGTCCTGTTAGGCCAGACCTGTGTCTCCCCCAAATTCACCTGTTGAAGTCCTTACGCTCAGGACCCCCATGAAACACTAACTCCCCATTGCTTAGCCGCTGGCCCCACCATCTACTTTCTGTCTCCTTAAATATAAGTCCTCTACAAATGCCATATACATAGAACCTTATAGGATTTGTCCTTTCAGGTCTGGCTTATCTTACTGAACCCCATGTCCTCGAGGTCAGGACATAGCAGGTGAGGAATGTCCTTCGTTTTCAAAAATGAGCAATATCCCATTCCATGGTTGGACACAATTTGCTTATCCCTTCCTCTCTTGATGGGCATTTAAGTTGCTCCCCTTTGGGCTATTGTGAACAATGTGGCTTTGTAAATTGGTGCACGAATTCCAAATAGTTAAAAAGTTGTTTTACTGCAAGAAATTACATTTTTTACTACTTCAAAAGAGCCACATCTTTCCCCAAAAGCACCCTATGTAATCTGGGAGATACAAGTAATATGTGTTAGATAAGTCACGAGGAATCTGTGTTTATCCTGTAGGAGTTAAATCCAAGATGGCGGCAGACTTTCTCTATATAGTTTCTGGGACCATGTAGACCCGAGCAAGAATGTTAGCTTTGCCGCTTGCTGAGTGACCATTGGAGCGTGCCTCCTTTGTTGACTGAGAATCAAATACAGTGTGTCCCTTTGGGGGCCCCGGGGGGATTTAGTGCTTTCCTGTCTTGCATTCAGCTGTTCTTGGGTAAATGATGGTAAACCTGTGGTTGGGCCCACTGGTTGGGTGGACAGGATGCTTCACCATGGGGAGATGAATTGTGATCTCTAGGTGAGGGTTGGTGGGAGTTGCTAGCTGCCAAGAGTGGTGAATTGTTGTGACCCAGATGTAGTGAACGAGGAAGGACGACAGGGATCCAAGGAGTGACCCTGGGCAAGAAATAATCAGACAGGCCATGTGGTGGTGGCAGGAAATTTCGGTGGTGAGGTCCTTTTTTCATCTTCTTTAGATATCCTGAGACTCACGTGGATATTTTGCAGTTTAGTGGAGCTATATGTACCTTCTTCCCATGCCAAATTCGGAATCTTCCTGGGATTCCTTGGAAATGCCCACAGAACCACAGAGCCTCAGGTTGGCAATTCACCCCTTTTTACTGCACTCTGTGCCCATCTACCAATTATGATCATCTCCGGAACATTAGTGGGAGACATTATTAGTCATGCTCAGAGGAAGACAACTGGTAGACACATGAAAGGGTCGTGCTTAGCATGGACTCAGGGCACAGGATTCCATCAACTTTATTGCAAGTAAGTATCACCTCATTTACATTCTTAGGGAAACAGTGCCTCAAAAAATCACTTGCAATATAGGTATTGAGAAGCAATGGTTGCAAAATGTTCACTCCCTGTCTCCCCAGCACTACGTCTTCGGTGGGCGAGTAGGTTGGGGTTACACTTCTCTGCTTGAGATACTTTTGCACGATGGGCTCCCTTCTTGGCACTGCCGTTGCTACAAGAACAGCTCTCCTTGGGCTATGGCTGCATCCTCAGTCCTGGCCCCAGGATGAACGCCCATGGATCTGAGAGGAGTCCAATCCAGTGCAGAGGTAAAGCTGCCTAATTACACCAGGCTGAAATCTGCCAACTCAAGCTGAATAGACAAGAATGAGTGACTGTCTCTCTTGCACATCTGAGTGAAGGGACCGTTCGTTACTTGGCAGTACCTACAGCTGCAGGGGTTGGAAGGCTCTTGGCTAGACACCAGGGCAGGACGCAAAAACATAGAAAACTCTAACCCAACCCTCAAGAACTTGGAAAACTAAGATATGAATATAAATCGACAAGACTAAGCCACGTGAAATTGTTGGCTTTTGACCATTTCTAATGTATGAAAATAGCAATTTTGTATCATGTGACTTACCATCATTTTTAAAAAAATAGACCAGCAGAAAACACATGGGCTACCCCTCTCCCTCAGGCACTTGCCCCCACGCTTCTGTATTTAACAGGTGCAAAGCAACTCAGAACCTCAGTATAAATGTTACGAATTTAACAGTGAGATTATGGAATGTAAAACTTGAAGCTACTTGGGAAATGATGTAGTCCCAGTCTTTCAGGGTTACACATAGAGAAATAGAAGAAATACCGACAGGGATGTTAAGCATCTACTTAAATCAGGTAAGTATCAGCTCATCTGGAACTAGAATCCTGACCCACAGTTGGCATTCTCCCATATACCTCAGCACAAACAACGCAATATCAGATAAGGTAATGCAGGATCTATAAAATAGAATTTTATAAAGGAATTCTCTGCACTTTGCCAAGATACACTGAAATGAAAATTTCACTAATTTTATTGAAAATGAATAATGCACGTCGTAAGAATTGGGCAGCAGGTATTATAGAATATTGTAAAAATAGACCTAGACTTTCAATGCATATAATATTAAATATTTGCAAAGTTTTGATGAATAACGTTTGGGTGGATAATCTGATCATTTGATAGACAATTATAATTAATCTCGCAATTTTAGGTGTAAAATAAATGCTTCTAAACTACAGAAAGTGTCAGTAACTCCCCTGAAATCTTTACACTATTAATTTACTCAGTCTTTTCTTAATAGCTAACACTAAGATAAATTTCAGCCCAAATTCTGAATTTATGAGATCCTAATTAATGAGGTTTTATTGAACAGACGTCTTGTTGCTGATGTGATTTTAATGTCATCGTTATCAATTTTCTTGGTAGTTCAATAGCCCAAACATAGCAAAGTTTAATTTACTTCTATCAAACAAAACAAAAGCAAAACATACGCACACCCAGAAGATGCATTAAGGGGGCAGAAATAAAATCATTCTAACATCCATCTTGAAGCATTGAGCCTAAGTGTCTCAAGGACCACATCTATTTTTAAAGAGAATAAAATAAGCCTGCTGTTGCTCCTGATTCCCTCTCCTGGGACAAAACCACAGGAGGCCCCCCTGGGCTGTGTCCCCTCCCCGAGGACAAGATAGAGCTTTCAGAATGATGACCTCAGGCTCTCTCTCAACCAGCCACTCTCTGTAGACTTGCTAATGGAAGAAGAAGACCACACTTACCCTGTTAATGGCTTGGCTTCTGGCTTTCTTTGGGCTTTTGACTTTCAATAAGATGGGTTGAAAAACAGCATAATGCAAGAAGACAGGCTGTGGCAATGAGACAGAGGATGAGCTTGTAGGAATAAGGCTTAAATAAAGATTTAAAAATAGCATCAATTCCTTATTATCATGGTGTCCATCCATCCATCCATCCACCCATTTATTTATCCATTATCCATCCATCTATATATCCATCCACCAACCACCCATCCACACATCATCCGTCCATCCACCCCTGCATCTATCCATCCATCCAGCAGCCATCATCCATTCATCCATACATCCATTAGCCTTCCATCCATCCATCCATCGCCATCCATTCACCATCCATTCACCCATCCATCCATGCATCCACTATCCACCATCTATAATCCACCCACATACCCACCATCCGTCTATCTATCCATCCATCCATTTATCCATCCAGCCATCTACCCACCATGCACCTGTCCATCCACGATCTATAACCCAACCCACCATCCATCTATCCATCCACCCATCTACCCACCATCCACCTGGCCATCCACCATCTATAATCCACCCATCTACCCGCCATCCATCTATCCATCCATCCATCCATCCATCCATCTATCCATCCATCCATCTACCCACCATCCACCTATCCATCCACCATCTATAATCCATCCATCTACCCACCATCCACCTATCCATTCACCATCTATAATCCATCCATCTACCCACCATCCACCTATCCATCCACCATCTATAATCCACCCATCTACCCACCATCCACCTGTCCATCCATCATCTATAATCCATCCATCTACCCACCATCCATCTATCCATCCATCCATCCATCTATCCATCCAGCCATCTACCCACCATCCACCTGTCCATCCACCATCTATAATCCACCCATCTACCCACCATCCATATGTCCATCCACCCATCTACCCACCATCCATCTATCCATGCATCCATCCACCTATCCATCCACCCATCTACCCACCATCCATATATCTATCCACCCACCTACCCACCATCCACCTATCCATCCACCATCTATACATCATCTATCCATCCATCCACCCACCATCACCTGTCTCATCTAGGTTATTGGACTTGCCAACAAGAATGCAGTCTTACCTTTGCCTTTAGATGAACTTATAATCTAATTTGTGATGTGTGTAGACACCAATGGAATAAGACCTTAAGCTGAGGCAGAGCTGAGGTGTTGGACCCCTGAAAGAGGCAGGTTTAGTATGTTAGGGCACAGGCATTGGATTTCACACAGTTCTGGGTTAACACGCTCATCTCTTCTTGGGATGTGATCTTGGGAGAATAATACCTGTGACTCCATCTCCCTATTTGTAGGGCTGCTAGATTTAGCCGAGGAAAAGATTCCCAGTTAAATTTCACTTTCAAATAAATTACAAATAATCTCCCTGTACAAGTATGTCCCAACTATTGGACGTCATCTTGTATTTTATCTGGTGACCGTCTTCATCTATCAAATGGAGATCAGAAGACCTAATTTTTAGGGTTGTGGTAAAATTAAACGAGCTGAGCTTTGAAACCCATTCCTCCAAATGCACATGTGTTTGTTGGCATGAAGCTGACCCACAGTTCACTGATGTTCCTTTATTTTTTAAAGTCATTTTTTCACTGTATGTTTCATTTTGGGTAGTGTCTATCCCCTTGTCTTCACACGAACTCATCTTTCCTTCTGCAATGTCTCATCCATTTACAATGCCACCAGATGTATTTTTAAGCTCAGACTGAGTCATTTTTCTGGGTGGAAGTATGACTTGACCCTTTTCTTGTATCTTCCACATCTGTACTGAAAATAGTAAGTTTTTATTTTTAAGAGATTTTGTATGGTTATAAGAACTATCTTACTGCCTTTGGTTTCTAATTCTTACATCTTTGTAAATTCTCTGCCAGTTTAAATTAATTGATTTTTTTCTCTGTTGTATGGGAGATATATATATCTACTTTTCATGCCTGGTAATTTTGGTTTGGTTTGTTAGGTTTACAAACATTTTTGAACTGTGTTCTGGGATGCAATTAAATTGCTTAGAAATACTTCAATTCTTTCACACCTTGCGTCTGTGCTTTGCAGCATTTAACTTCGGGCTAATATGTTTTGAACTATTGGGATAGGATTACTCATTATCCCATGGGTCACCCAAGAGGTAGGGATGTGTGTGTGTGTGTGTGAGAGAGAGAGAGAGAGAGACAGCATATAGGGATAGTATGACAGTAATGTTAGGTTTGAGGGGAGGCAGAACTATTCTGTTTCTTGGCTGTGACAATATTTATATGTATCTAAACATATGTTCTAGTTCACAGGACTGCACAGCACACATATGTCGAGTAAATTTATGCAAATAGAAAATGCAAATTTTTTTTAAAAAATGGAAATTTGCAAGCCCTACTATAGTAAGACAACCTCTGGAAAGGAGGCCAGAGAACCTTTACACTAACAGCACCATGCATGATGGATAAAAATCCCAAAAGTGTAAACCCACACTCTACATTAGCCAGAACCAGAAGGTCTGCAAAGCCTAATTTGTTGAAATTTTTACTTAGGCTCATTCTCCCATTCTCCAAAGAATTATGAATCAATTCTTTCTTTGAACCCTCCTCTTCCCACCCTTATCTCTCTGCTCTATGGAAGTCAAACAAAAGCAATCATTTCATGGTTTTGCCACGTGGCGGTGTTCATATGAAAACATCACATTTCAAGTCAAATAAATAAACCATTGTGCATCACGGCTGTCCAGATCCTTCCCTGGTTTTACAAAGCCCCTTTAAACAGGTGCCTCCAAGCATTTCTTCGGGCAGTTTCTTTCTACCACTGGTTGGATGTGTACAGATGAAGTGGAAAAGAGAGAGAAGGAGAAGGGCACGTGATAAGACAGGGAGGATGGGTGTCTGAGCAGAGTGACACAGCTGGGCACAGGGCCTGTGTCTGCACCATGTCAGGGACTCCTGGAAATGCCTATTTCTCTCTAGGAGTCTGACATCTCCAATCACAGCACTGCTGACATCTGTGGCTAGGACACGGCTTGTTGTGGGGGTATCCTGGATGCCGTGGGGTGTTGAGCACTATCCCTGGTCTCCACCTCCCATCACATGCCGGGAGCATCCTCTTCCCTCCCCCAGGTAGTGACAACTAGAAATATCCCCAGGCATTGCTGGGTGTTTCCTGGAGGGCAGAACTTCCTTCAGTTGGGAGCCATTGCCATAGACTGGTAGGTGGAAATAGATATAGACAGATATAGACAAATAGATAAAACAGAGATAGACTGATAATAGTTACAGATATATGATAGACACCTGATAGGCATATAATCCATATTGATAGATAAGGTAGATGGGCAGATAGGTAGATGATAGAGAGATGATAGGACAAAATATAAATGAGATAGATTGATGATAGACAGGTAGATAGAAATAGGTAATAGATTGATAGATTGATAGACAGGTGGATGACATGATGGATGGATAACTAGACAGCTAGGTGGACAGTGTCTCATGCCAGGTCACAATGTCTCAGCTTCAGGACATCTAGGGCTGGATGACTCCCTACTATGGGGCGTCCTGTACACTGTAAGGTACTTACCACCATCTCTGGTCTCTACCCACTATGTGCCAGTAATGCCAACCCTACTCCTAGTCTCACAATCGAGAATATCTCCAGTCATGGCCAACGGTCTCCTGAGGGTTAGAATGGCCCCTAGTTGAGACACATAAGTTTAGGGGCATTAACTAGACACAGCTCACATTCTGCCCCAGAGATTGTGTGCATGCCTGGCTTCTCGTAGATGGGGCCAAACATGTAAGATCTTGACAAAATGTAATTTACAAAGATCCTTTTGCTTCTATTTTTAAAGTTGTCATCATGGAGGAACTCATTATGAAAGTGACTTGGGTTACGCCACTTGCAGTGGGGAAATATCAACTTGTTTGAAACCAGAAGCTTCGCAGTACCCTGGGCACCACATCTGAGTCCCATCTGGTTGGCTCTCTGCTCCACCATGGACAGACCTGCTCTACCACATGGAGCTTTCCTCCCTAAGGGTAAAGAAAGAGAGGCTCATGAGGGGCCCTCCATCTCTGCTGTGGTTTCTGGACAAGATCTTGGGCACTGCAGGTGTTGCATTGTGTTGGTCCTTCCAGCTCTTTCATTGGCAAATCCTCTAATCAAGGGCCATTTGTTACCTTAGAGAGTTTTGGGGTAGTAGTCAGCAAACCTCCCCCCCCCC
>PITA01027654.1:0-20610 GCA_004023965.1 Spilogale gracilis | reverse complement strand
TGCATGGACCCTTTGATCCTACTGCAAATATCTAGGTCTTTGAAAATACAGTCACATTTATAGCTTTATCCACATCTGCTCCTTCAGCTGCGAAGCCAGGGCCTGGAGTCATCTCCTCTGTGTGAACCCTGGCTGCCCTGCTCGCTTGCCGGCAGGACCGGCTAGAGGGCACAGTGACCCGCACGGAAGAAGGCTGAACTTGTGACTCTGAGGTGAATGAGCTCTAGGCCTCTAGCAAATCTCCTGGCCAGCTTCAGCCTCGGCTTTCAGATCCCGAAGTCGAAATAAGAATGTCTAATCCCACACCACTGGGTTGTGAGTGTGGGACGAGACCGTCGATGTGGAAGTGCTTTGGAAAACCAAATAGAGGTTCCTGACATGCACAAGATGTTCCTGAGGGAGAGGGCTTGAAACAAAGGTTGTTTTGATCTCAGCCTTGGTTTACCAATTGAAGAAAATGAAAATCGGATTCCAACAAGGGACTAAGTTCTCATTCAGCCCTGTCACCAGTTAGCACGGCAGCTTGTGACTCTGGTCCAAGCACTTGTCCGCTGACTCCTGTCGCCGTTGCTCATGTCGCGCGGGGAGTCATGGCTCACCATCACGGTTTTGATAAAGCCCTCTTCCTGATTAATAAAAAAAATGGCATAATTTAAAATTCTATGCCCAGGGACTAAGTGAAGCGAGCATTTTAAGTGAAAATAAATATCGGTGCAATATGTTTCCTCTGTCCAGGTAAACTCTTCTGAAAACTGTGGTGAGCTGACAAGAGACTATTTAAGAGATGTAATGAGACTACAATAGCGTAAGTCTTCTCACATCTCCTTTCGCTGCTGCTGGCTGGATCCGCTCCTCTCTAACCCAGGGGTTTGGTCCAGATCCTGTTCTTCTCCTTCTCAGTGTGAAGCACTGTCCTCTCTCACCCCTGTCTTTCAACCAAAGGACAGTCATAGAGCACCCCCAGCAAGCACATGGCGAGTGAGTACTCCTAACATCAGACAGCTTCTGCCTGGGGTTAGGAAGGCCCAGGGACATGGGGGGAAGAGTTCGGTGTCACATGAACTGGGTTTTGAGAGTCAGCCCCACCACTCTCTACTCGTGGGAGATTGGGCAAATCACTTAACGTCTCTGAGTTTCAGTTTCCTATTTTCCTTTTTAAAGAGGTGAGGGCCATAGAGTAAGTATACCCCTAAAGAACACTAGAGAGGAATAAATAAAATAAATGAAGTCTGTAAAGAACTTAGCCCAGTGGCACATAAGGAGCACGATGTTCGTGGTAGATCTCTGCTGTCGAAAGGCCTCAAATGGCTGCAGGGGGACTGCTTCACCCATAGCTCTTAGTTTGGACAACCCTACCAACTTCCCTCATCTGGGGAACCACACCAACTTTCGTGAATCCTAAGAGAAGAATGAGTCATGAGTTCCAGACATCTCTTTTTCCCAAATCCTACAAATTGGCCTCTCAAGGAATGTCACTTTTGTCCTAACAAACCAGTCTTCCTACTGAGGAAATAATGCCTTTTAACCAAGTAGATTCAGAATTACTTTATCACAGGAAATGCCTGATGACTAGACTCTTGGAGCTGGGAGGTATTCCTGAGCTCAGAGATACCACATGCTTTTAGAATAGGCTCGTAATTTCCCCTTGCTTAGATACTCGTGTTCGGTGCAATTGCAGGAATCGATAGCCTGATCCCTCGTTTCCATTCCTTTCAAAGAAAACTGGCAAGCAACTCCCACCTTCTTTCGGCCCCCTTGGCAGAGAGCTCAGTAAGCTGGGACCCTGGTGCTGTTAACATTGCTGGCTGCGTGGCCTGGACCGGTGGAGGCCAGGGAGCTTTCTTACAAACGTTCCAAGCTGAGTTGCTTCTCTGGCCAGAGCCCAGCGCTGGCAAGGATCCAGATGCCTCTCAAGCCCAGAAAAAGGGCTCAGGTGTGCCCGGTGGCCAGGAGAGCAGAAAGGCTGCCAAGGCTACATGGTCCTCTCACCCAGGACAGGACAGCCCATGAACTAGAGATACCTCCCAGAGGAGAAGCTATGTGGTGAGCTCACAGAGCAAGACGCCTTACCTAAGGAGCTAACTTCTTTATGCCTGCCCCATCCGCCATCCTTGAAATTAAGAGTTTGAGGCTCAGGGGAGAGGAGAGGGACTGGAGGTTGAATCAATCACCAGTCGCAAATGATTTCATCAATCATGCCCATGCAATGAAGCCTCCATAAGACAACCAAAAGGACAGGGAATGGAGAGCTTATGGGCTGGTGAGCACGTGGAGACGTGGGGACGGTGGACCCTGGAGAGGCATGGTGCCCCCTTCCACGACCTTGCCCTGTGCCGTTCTTCCATCTGTTCCTGAGTTACATCCTGTTATAATAAAAGGGTGAGCTAGGGGGAAAAAAAAAGAGTTTGAGGCTCATTTTGCAGTGGAGTAAATTATAACTAGATTACTCACATCTGCATTTCAGTTTTTAACACTGATATGCAAAAGTAAGTTTTTTCCCAAAGATTTTATTTATTTATTTGAGAAAGAGAGAGCACAGAGGGAGGGAGAGAGGGGGTGCGAGGGACAAGCAGACTCTCCACTGAGGATGGAGCCCTACTCAGGGCTTGATCTCCTGACCCCTGAGATCATGGCCTGAGCCAAAATGAAACATCAGATACTTAACTGCTGAGCCACACAGGCACCCCTGCAAAAGTTAATTTTTTTTAAATTTTTTGACAGAGAGAAACACAGCCAGAGAGGGGACACAAGCAGGGGGAGTGAGAGAGGGAGAAGCAGGCTTCCCGCCGAGCAGGCAGCCCGATGTGGGACTCGATCCCGGCACTCTGGGATCATGACCTGAGCCGAAGGCAGTCGCTTAACCAACTGAGCCACCCAGGCACCCCTGCAAAAGTTATTTTTGATAGACAAAGCTGTGTTTTCTCTAACAGGATTTTGTGATTGGTAGAAATGATGGTAAGAGACAAAGAGAGTCCTTAAAGGATGTTCAGAGAATTAGAAAATTAGAACCCAGAAACTTAGACTCTTCCTTCAAATTCTGTTTTCCTTTGGGGAGGGCATAGGAAAGGGAAATACCTCAGATACTTCAGTCATTCCATTTTTATAACAGAGATTGTACCATTTAATTCCAGGGAGAATTTGTAAAATTCTTCTGAGACACTTAGGGAAGACTCCATATGCCGTAACTACGATGTATGTCCATGCTTGCAGCTGTAGAGCTGTTTGTGTTTAGTGAAGGCATCTGATCTGTGAGGAGAAGGGTCTCAGAGGTCATTATACCTCTGAGAGAAAAACCATGTTAGCACAGTTCAAAGGAAAGAAATCAATTGAGAGATCGTGAGTAAAAGAAATGCCATCACAATAGGTCTATGACTACTCCCCACCCCTCCCCCACACACACAGAAGGGAAAGGGGGAAGATGGCAGAGAAAATGTTTGGAAGGAACAGTGCTGACTTGTAGCCATTGTGCAGACTAAAGAGGAAGCCCAAGGAAGAAGAAGATAACTCTGTGGTCTTCTACCTGACGGATGAGCAACATGGCGACTCTGTGAAGGTTCAACAGCGTCTGATGCTGGACAAAGCAGGCCCCGCCAAGACAGCAGACAAAACTCTCAACATTGAAGTAAACAGGGAAACACCTTGGCCAAAAGATTTTTATAAGCAAAATTAGAGGGCATTCATAAAAGAAAAAAGATTATCCACTCATCCATACTAGCTGATAGTAACTTCTTGGATGTTCCATTCTTGTCCTTGTCCATGACAACAAAAAATGTCCAGTTACCATCAAGTAAATATACTACATTGGGTATACAGCTTCTAATAAAAGACTAGCATTGGATCACAGCACTTCTCTACATTTCTACATGATCTTAATTTTACATCAATAACATCTTTTTTTAAAGATTTATTTATTTTAAAGACAGAGAAAGAGAGCAAGCAAGAAGGAGGGGTAGAGGGAGAGAGGGAGAGAGTCTTAAGCAGACTCTGTACTGAGCGTGGAGCCCAGCGTGGGGCTCAGTCTCATGACCCTGCGATCAGGATCTGAGCTGAAGCCAAGAGTCGAATGCTCAACTGACCAAGCCACCCAGGTGCCCCTACATTGACAACATCTTAATACAAGTTTCAAGAAGTCATGAAACCTGAGAAGACTAGCAATGTAAAACAAACAGGGAGTCAAGTTTCTTGAGAGACTTCCTCAAGAAGGTCAAGAAATTCCTAGAAGAACAACAAAGATACAATTTGAGGGATTCAGATAAATATGACAATGGGTAGATTTTCTGTAAGTCGGTGGCTTGATGGCTTCAGGGACAAGGGGAAGTGATCGTATACACAGCACTGGCCAGGAATGGAGCCCGCAAGGAGGGGTCCAAGTTCACAGCCGCGGGCAGGAGCTGCCATAGTACAGGACAAGGCATCTTTGTTCAAAGTTCACAGGGCCTCCACGGTTCACCCATAGGCCCTCTAAAGAAGCTTCTGGGCCTCGGAGGTCCTAAAAGAGCCCAAGAGCCAAGACCAAGAACCAAGGACACTCAATGAAGGGGAAAGTTTGGGGAGTCCTCAGAGTCAGACATCCAGGACAGACATGTTATTCCTTGAACCACTCCCAGGCGGCCAACCCCCCCTCCCACTCACTGGTTCTGTTCTCGCTCCCTCTTCTCTATCTCACTTCTTCCTCCCCCTTGAACTTTCTCCATCTTTCGGTTTGAAGAAACAATGTGCTGTGGTCTTCCAGTTCCATAGATGAAGTGCTGTCCTGGGGAAACTGAGACAGAGAGAGGAGAGGGAGGAACTCAGACCTGGAGGAGGGATTAGCTGGAGCACTAGGAAGTAAGAATCATGAACACAATATACCAGGACAAGGTGACGATGTTACTTGTTATACTTCCGTATTGTTTAAGGTTGTTTCTCTAAAAAACAAAACAAAACAGGGCGCCTGGGTGGCTCAGAGGGTTAAGCCTCTGCCTTCAGCTCAGGTCATGATCTCAGGGTCCTGGGATCGAGGCCAGCATCGGGCTCTCTGCTCGGTGGGGAGCCCGCTTCCTCCTCACTCTCTGCCTGCCTCTCTGCCTACTTGTGATCTCTCTCTCTCTGTGTCAAATAAATAAATAAAATCTTAAGAAAAAAATCTGTTACAAACTGAATGTCACACAAGTTAAACTTTTATTTTTTAATTTTTAAAAATATTTTATTTATTTATTTGACAGAGAGAGAGATCCCAAGTAGGCAGAGAGGCAGGCAGAGAGAGGGGAGGAAGCAGGCTCCCTGCCAAGCAGAGAGCCCGATGTGGGCCTTGATCCCAGGACCCTGAGATCATGACCTGAGCTGAAGGCAGAAGCTTTAACCCACTGAGCCACCCAGGTGCCCCAGAAGTTAAATTTTTAAAAACATGAAAGAGGCAATTTTTTTTTTAAATGAAAGGAGCAATAGACTACTCTCGAAGAACAAAAATTCACCTGAGCAAATTTGAAGATCCAAGTGGCTTCATTAAGGTCAAGAATCAGGCAGCATGCTATCTTGCAAATGGAAGGGAACACTCCAGAGGAGTTGTACCAAAAGGGTTTTATAGGGAAAGGGTAGGAGAAGTAGAAAGAGGTTTTTAGCAAAAGAAAGGATCGGTCCAGGCAAGGACACCTTACTTTAGGGGACAGGCCAGCAGTCTCCTCCTGCAGAGTACTTCATCTTCCCTTGGGGGCAGATGGAGAGGACCCATGTAACAGGTTGCCTCATGGGTGCTGACCAGCATCTCCCTGACTGACCACCGAAGACTGGAGAGGTTGAAACTATAGTTACGTTGCATGTTAAGTCTGTGTTTCAAGACTTGGCCTCGGTGATGCCATGTTGAGCCTGTGGTTCTTTGTCACACTACCCAAGGAAGAGTCAGTAGTGCCAACGAAAGCAGCAGAAAGACCCCAAGTGGCGAGTATGGAGGAAAGGTCTGGATGATGGGCAGTCACGCTCCGTGCCTCTGAGAAATCCGGCTCTACAAACACACAGAGTGGGCCAAGTCGGGGAGAAAGGACGACTGATAAGAGATGGGCCATTTAAAAACGTCAGCAGGGAGGACAAGGAGACAGAGCAAGAGCACACAGGGAGCCTCAGAGATTCGGAAAACTTAAGGCAAATAAGGCGAATTAAGAGGAGCTGCCATTTCTGAAGCCAGGAGGGAACGTTGCACATGGTGGAGAGCTGGAGTAAAAGGACCACGAGGAGCAAAGAGAGAGCAATTTTGGCGGGGGAGGGAGGAGAATCATTGCAGAAAAACAGTTCCAATTTTTAAAAACTTCGACTAGGGCAAGCTTCCAGACAGATATAAAAACAGAGAGTACAGGTGCCTGGGTGGCTCAGTGGGTTAAGTGTCTGCCTTCAGCTCAGGTCATGATCTCAGGGTCCTGGGATTGAGCCCCGTATGAGGCTCTCTGCTCAGGAGGGAGTCTGCTTGTCTCTCTCCTCTTCCCCCGCTCATGTTCTCTTTATCTCATTCTCTCTCTCTCTCAAATAAATAATCTTTTAAAAAAGAGTATAGTTAGAATGAAGCTCCATGTATCCATCATTGAGCTTCAACAATCGGCAAATCATGACCAACCTTGCTCCTTCTACACTTTCATCGACTCAGCACCCCTCCCCTGGACTGGTTCGAAACAAATTCAAGACCCAGTGTTCTTTCAGTGGTTCTCAGTCTTGCCTGAGCATCAGACCCCCCTGGAGGGCTGGTTCAAACACAGATTGCTGGACCCCAGCCCGGGTTTCCGATTCAGCAGGTTTGGGGTGGGACTGAAAAGCTGCCTTTCTGACACGTTCCTGGATGATAGCGATGCTGCCGATCTGGGCCCACACTTTGACAACCACTGTATGATTTCTTCTGGACATACTCCTCCCTGGGAAAGGACCCTCGTATTAAAAACATGATCACAATGATACTACCACTCACAAGGATCTAGAGTAATTCCTTACCGTCATGTTTTCCCAGCTGTCCTCTTGGTGGTCCTACCAGCCACCTGTTTGTTTTGTGTTCTCAGAAGGCCCATGAGCTGCACTTGTTTCCCACGTCTCCTTCGGCTTCTCGGGCCCCCGGGCGGGGTTTGCATCGGTAGCTCGAGGGGGACTTTGAAGAGCTGCTCAGACAGATGGGCAGCTGTGGCTGTGAAAAGACCACAACCCTTGGGTGTGAATTAGAGGCTGGCCCCGTCATTGAAGGGCTCTGCGGCTCATGGGCCTCGTTTGTAGAATGAAGAGAATAAGCCTGTCTCATGGGAGACTGGTGGGAATCACATGAAAAGGAAGCCTGTGGCGTGGTAACTTGGGCTAAGGAATCGGAAGATGTGGGTTCGCGGAAGCTCTGTGACCTTGGGACCGGAGGCAGGTACTTCTCTGAGCTCCAGTTTCCTAGTCAATAAAATGGAGATCGGAGTAGCATTTTAGAGGCGCCTAGGTGGCTCAGCCTGTTGAGCATCCGACTCTTGGTTTTGGCCCAGGTTATGGTCTCAGGGTCATTAGATCGAGCCCCCGCAGTGGGCTCCACGCTCAGCAGGGGGTCTTCTTGAAGATGTGCTCTGGCCACCCCTCCCCCCACTCACACTTCCTCCATCTCTCTCTCTCTTTCTAAAATAAATAAATAGAATCTTTAAAAAAAAAACACTGTTTAGATTTGTGAATGAGTTAACGGGTGCACACAGCTCAAGCATGGTATCTCATGTGCAATAGTGCTCACATTTTTTGTTGTTATTATGGCATGGAGCATGGTGGCTGTCACTTCTCTTCTGCCTGGGTAGGAATGCCTCCTTATATCTTGAGTGCCAAAGTGATGGATTGGGACATCCCAGGCCGTGAGTTTTTGTGTTTCCCACATCACTTATTTCTTAATTTGGTTAATGGCACCATCCTCCTCCCAGGAGCCCAATTTTGAAGCCTTAGGGATCACCTCGGATGCCAACCCACATTCAATGCAGCAGTTGTTCTAAAGGTTCCCTCCTTTTGGGGGAACTTCTGGGATCTCAAAGAGGATGAAAGAACCCAACAGGGCCTGGTGCACAGCAGGTTCTTAATCAATGCTGAAGGTTTGGTTTTATTGCCATTGGCTCTGTTCTCCTGAGGGCAGCCCTCCCCGCCTGCACCACCCAGCGACTCCGCGGGCCTCTGCCCCTTCCCCTGCCTCCCCCCCCCCCCGCCTCTGCCTCCCCATGCCTTCACACCCCTGGTCTCTCTCTGACTGCAGTGTAGCTGGTGCACTTTATGCTCCACTGATCGTCCAGCTGTGTAAGGTGCTGCTCTTCTCTTTTTCTCATTTTCTTTTTTTCTCCCTCCATTCCTGACCCTTCCAGTTCCCTCCTTCCCACAGCCTTTCACTCTCATGTTTTTTTGATAACATGTTCTTGAATATGTATATGAACGTATAAAATACACGACGTTGCTGTGTGTGGTCTGTGTGTGTAAATCCACTGGTCACATGGCTGATCCCCTCCACTCCCTGCTGCCAGCCCTCCAGTGAGATGACCGTCTCTGCTGATGGTCCTTTAGGAGGCCCCGAGGGGAATCACTGAGTTACAATGTTTATGGCAGTTGAACCTACAAGGCACTGCCGGGTTATCCCTGAGAACTGCAGAGCTCTCGGCCTCCAGAGACTCCATCCAAACCCCTCCACGGAGAGACTGACAGCACGCTAACACGGCTTCGGTAGCGTAAGGTCGTCCCTAGGATGACCCCAGGCCCCTGGAAGTGTTCATCTTCTAAGCAATGGAAGCTCAATGTGGCCAGGAGAAATTGCTGTTTGTTCTAGCAGATAGGCTCCGGAACTTCCTCTTAGAGCAAGGACATAAATTCTTTCTCTGCCCTTTGAAGTGTGAATCTCTCACCCCAAACCTTTTCCTCCTCTCTCCTCTCCTCTTCTCGCAGGGCCCACCTTGAGCGGTCACCTTATTACAGCCTGGAGCCCTGGCTCCTCTCACAGACACAGGAAAATTGCCTTCTCCTCAAGATAAGCATCGATTAACGAATCTAGGCAGCCTGGCCACACAGACTGAGACCTCTTAATGACCCTCTCAATACCTTTCCCTTTCGCACACCATTTAACTCTGCCTTAAAATGTTGCCAGCCTTTTGTTTCGAGGAAGTGGAGTCCGGTTCTCCCTGGACTTTTTTTCCCTCTTGCAACATAGTTACTGAGTCAAACCTGTCCCCACTGCTTGAAGTAGCGCCCTGCTTCTTGTGGCCCTGACCTGCCCAGAAGAGCGAGAGCCGTTGCTTGCCAGGCCGCTGAGCAGCAGAGTTGCAAAACCTTGCCAGAATTTGGTGTTAGCCGATTTCCTGATTCTTGCCAACCTCGTGGATAAAAAGAGATCTCTTGCTCTTGTTTCCTTTTTTTTTTTTTTTGAAAGATTTTATTTATTTATTTGACAGAAAGAAACACAGCCAGAGAGGGAACACAAGCAGGGGGAGTGAGAGAGGGAGAAGCAGGTTTCCTGCCAAGCAGGGAGCCTGATGTGGGGCTCGATCCGGGGTCTCCAGGATCATGACCTGAGCCAAAGGCAGTTGCTTAACCAACTGAGCCACCCAGGTGCCCCTTGCTCTTGTTTTCATTTTCATGTATCTGTAACTGGTGGAATTGAGGGAAACTAGTGGACTTCCTTGTGTGAGTCACATATTCATATTCTTTGTCCATTTTTCTCTTGGGGGCTCTGTCTTTTTCTGACTGATTGGTAGGATTTTCTTATATATTCTAGGTAATAATCCCCGTTGGTTTTGGAAATCTCAAATATTTATTCAGTCTATCACCTGTCAGCTAATTCTGGTAACAATATCCATCATTATTCATTCTGAAATAGTCAAATCCCTCAATTTTTTTAGCCTCTGATTATACTTTTTAGGTCTTGTTTTTTTTGTTTTTGTGTTTTAAGATTGTATTTATTTATTTAAGAGAGAGAGAGAGAGCATGAACAGGGGGAGGGGCAAAGCAAGAGGGAAAGGCAGATTCCCCACTGAGCAGGGAGCCGGACACGAAGCTTCATCCCAGGACTCTCGGATCATGACCTGAGCCAAAGGCAGATGCTTAAGCAACTGGCCACCCAGGGTCTTGTTTTAAAAAGAAACACTTCCCCACTTTAAAATCATAAATATGTTCTCCTATATATATTTCTATGTATTTTTTTGTATGGTTGCCTTTCACGTTCATATCTTTAATGCATCTGAAGTTCACCAGTGTTGATGGGTGTTGAGGATTCAACTTCATTTTTCTTCACGTACTGGTCAGTTTCCCTGTACTGGCTATTCAGCAACCTACCCTGTCCCCATGGATCTGTGACATCTTTTTTCCCATCCATCAGGTACGCCCACACCCAGAAGCATGAACGCACAGGTACCCATTTTTGGGCACTTTGTGGCCCTGGGTCTTTGTGCCCGTTTCTGTACCATGGTATTTATCACATGGCACTGAAGTATGGTGGGGCTGAGTCCCTTCTCTCTGCTCTTTTCTCAAAATCAAGTAATTCTGTACCTCGATTTTATTCTTCCATATAAATTTCTGAATATGCCTTTTCATGCCGCCAAAGAAATTATGGGAATGCACTGAAGTTGCCTTACATTTTTAGATTAACTTTAGGAGAATTGCCATCTTTACACATTAGGGAGTCATGTCCATCACCACAGCCTGTCTCTCTGCTTATCCAAGTCTTATTTTATGTCCTTTAATAATTTTACATTTTTTTTCTCCAAAAATCACTTTGAGCTTTTCATGAAACTAATTTTTAGGTACATCATAAGTTTGATGCCCTCACAAAAGGTATGATATTTTCTCTTACATGTTCTGGTTAAACATTGTAGATACAGGAGAACACTTCTGATTTTGGTAAGCAGATCTTGTTCCTGACATCCTTGCCAGGATTCTCTAAATTCCATGGGGTTTTCTATGTAGATAATCAGATCATCTGTAAATAATGGCAGTTTTGTCACTTCCTTTTTTTGTTTCTCTTCTTTTCTTTTTAAAGGAAGCTTTACACACAACATGAGGCTTGAACTCATGGCTCTAATAGAGATCAAGGGTCACGTGCTCTACAATGGAGCCTGCCAGGCACCTGTCTCTTCCTTGCGAATCCTTATACCAATTCCTTCCTAACACCTTGGCCAAGATGTCCAGTACTCTGTGGAGTGGTCCAGTTCCTGTTCTTAGAGGGAATGTGGATCTCCCTGCTCCTGTTATCTCCTTCCTATCCCCAGGGGTTAAGCCTGCCTTCCTGTAGCCACAAGCTATGGGGGCAGATCTAGTGATTATTGTTTTGTCTTAAAATGGAGTTGGGATAAACCATAATCTGTTTGTAGCAATATGGGGGAGAGAAAGGGCCCAAGATAAAGGCTTCCCTCTCTTGGCATCTTTCCCCTTCTCCCACGGACTATATTCACACACACACACACATACCCTGGGACCCAATTATTTGCTGTCCTCTAGGAGCTTCTCACAGTTATTACATTAGAGACTCGGATTCACCAGCTGCCCCATTTTCGAGGCACTCCCAGCACTGGGTTGAGCAAGATAGTCAATAGCCTAAAATGGGTTGCCATTTTATCAGGATTCAGAAGCCAGAATGACATTTCTAAAATAATTATCAACATGAGAATGCTTTAATCAAGGCCATTGAAGGCCGTCTTGTAAACGCTTTAATAAGAGCATTCAAGGACTTGGGTATCCTCCAGCATACCGTACACTCAGACCATCCTGGGTGATCTTTTTCTGAATGTGTGTCTATTACACTTTACCTGTTTACCATACAGTTCCCTCAGCATGGAATTCTCCCACCCTTTTTACACAATGAGAAAGACTAATCATTCATCAAGGCTCAGAGCGAAAGTCGTCAGTCTTATGATGCCTTCCCAAGTTTATCCTATTGGCCCTAAATCATTTCTTCCCACACTTCCCAGAGCACTTGCCTGTCAGATTTGCCTTACAATTTGTAAGTTACCTCCACTGTCCCATTAGAGTGAGACCTTGGGGAGGGCAAGGACTGTGTTTTATTCATCTCTATCTTTGCAGTAATTCTTGGCACCTAGTAAATGCTCAATAAATGCTTATTCATTAAATTCAAGGATGGAGATCACGAATTAAAGGAAAAAAAAGTCATGAGTAAAGATGAAGTAGTGCTCTTGCCCAATCTTCGTTCCAGCAAGATTGAATGCGGATTAGCAGAGGTGTTGTTAGCTGTGGTAATACTCAGCAATATGCAAATAGGAGCAAGAACAGACACAGAAAATGCCTCATCATTCTCATTATTATGTAATAAACCCCTTGGGTGCTCAACCCATGTGGTGCAAAGCAACTGTTTAGAACAAATCTTGATTTCAGCTCAGGTCACGATCTCAGGGTCATGGGATCGAGCCCCAAATCCAGCTGCACGCTTCCTGGAGATTCTCACCGGCGGCTCTCTCACCGGCTCCCTCACCGGCTCCCTCAGCCCCACCCCCACTCGTGCATGCTCTCGCTCCCTCTCTCAAAAAAAAAAAAAAAAAGAACAAATTGTACCTGTAAAATCTAACATTTGGGACAGTTGTGGATTGTGGCCAGACATTCCTGGGTCCCTATGATACTCCTACTCACACCGTGCGCTACACACAGCCCTTGAAGTGTACCAACTTATAGAAGATTATAAGATAAATGGAATTTCTTGTGAAATATGACCTTTGCTTTCGATAAAATTTCCAGTAAGTGGGAGAGATTTGTCATGTTGTAGAGGAGGCGTGGAAAAGGTAAATGAAGAAACTGACATAGAATTAATAACATTTATATTGTTGCTTTTTTTTGAGTGATACATAGCACTTTTGTCTGCATCTTTATTCTTTTTGCATGTCTGGGCAATAGGTAAAGGAGGTATTATTATCTATCAGCATATAAAAGCTAGATGTATACATATCATTATTATATAAAATATATCGTTATTATACAAAGGCTGAGGTAAGAAGGAACTGAAGTCATCTTCTTCCGTGGATTGTCGCAGCCGTGGCAACAATTCCCACTTCCCGGCAGCCACGTCCGTGGGTGTTTCCTTTCACACTGACTCCAGGTGTGACCATGCAACTTGCTTTGGCCAGAGACAAGAGCAAATGTGACCCAAGCAGAGGTTTTAAAGTGCTTGTGTATTGAAGCTTCCCCTCTCTTACGGCTCTTTGGTGCCCTGAGAAGGCCATGATGAGATCGCCATGTGAAGCCTGGGCTTGAGAATGAGAGGGGATGTGGAGAAGAGACAAGCCATCCCAGCAGAATCCGCCTCAACAAATGAGCCTCTCAGTGTACAGGTCCGGGAGTGAGGCCAGCCAACCCCAGAGGCGCCCCCTACCGACCTCACAGACCCGTCACATCAGCCAGATCAGAACTGTCCAAAGGACGCACAGAATCATGAAAAATAATCAGTGTTGTTGTTTTAAGCCACTAAGTGTCAAGGTGGTTCGTGACACAGCAAAATCTAACAAATACATTCCTCAAGAAAGTCTATTCAGGCTAGAATCTAGAAGTCCTGGTCCTCAGGCTCCTGTTTAATTGTGGCTCACTTTGTAGTCCAAGCTCAGATTGAGATATGCAAAACCTCTGTATCTTAGGTATGATCAAACCTCTTGAATTCCTCAAGGGCAAAGGCCATGACTTTATTTTTCCAGTTGGAAAGTACATTGCTTTTTTCAGAAAATATGCTCAGTACACAGTATTACTTTTCTCAAAGAGAATTAAAGTTTTATTCTTATGAGGATAGAAAGTAAAAGCTACATGTGGTATGACTCTCAAAATTTATATAGGGCACAGATATTTCTAGTTAGAGAGAAGGTTTTAGACTAGCAGCATATCCTGAGAAAACAGAAGGGAAGGAAAAAGCAAGGGCCATGTTTCTGTCCCCATAGCACAAAACAGACTCTATCAGAGCCACTGAGCTGAACAACTTCAGGGAGCACCATTTATATTGAGGTCTATATCAATAGTGCCCTCAGATTGTGCAGTACACAGCATACCCAGCTGTACATGAGGACCCTGCCTGGCACATAGTAAATGTTTAGTGAATGAATGAGCAAGTGAATGAGAATGTGTGTGTGTATACACATCACGTTTGTGGCATCCAAATTTAACTGGAAAGAAAAATCAAATTATGAGTTAGTGGGGTCCCAGAGCACAAACCACTTTTCTTTTAGTGTGAAAAAGTGAGAAAAATAGCCAAATAAATTGTGGAGATCAGATATAGATTTAGAGAAAAAACTTTCACCAAATGTAGATTAAAGAAAATAATAATAAAAAATAAAAATTCACTCTGGTTAATAGTGACACCTAGTGGTGCATCAGAACTGTGGGTTTTCCTTGGAGTACACTTATTTTACACATTAGGGTAGAGGAGTCCTTGGGATGGTGGATTCCTGCTCCATTAACAGATTAGGCAGTTGAGGCCCACAGGCCTCTCCGGGTCAGCACAGGTGGGATGCTCATTGTTCCAGAATCTAGCCCTGGGGACGCCGTTCCCGCACTGCCGTCACAGAGACCTCACAACAAGGGCCAGAGTGGTCGGAAGATCCCTCCCAGGGATCCAGGGTCCCTCAGTGGAGACAGTTGTCCTCAGCTTTTCCACTTACTCTTCTCCCATCTCCTTCCCTTGCTTCTTCTATTTGTCCGTTGCCAAAATAGCCAACCCATGTGACTATTTAAATTCAAATGAATTAAGATTAAATGAAATGAAAATTTGGTCCCTCGCATTTCCAGTGCTCAACAGCACGAGCGGCCAGTGTTTCATCCAGACCACGAGTATCTCCGTCATTGCAGAAAACCCTGCAGGGAAGCCCGGCCTGGAGCTTGCTTACCTATGGCTCTCATCTTCCATCTCTTTCCATTCTCCAGACCTCTTCTCCGACTGGTGATTCTGCTCCTTCCCCTCCCTCCCTGCTCACTCCAGTTGATTTTGTAGCTTTCTGTTTTCTGTATATTGTTATGTAAGCTTGTCAAGGTGACCTTGCCAAGTGAACACAAAACTATATAATCACATTGGGTAGTTTATTCAGGACAGTCCGTGATTCACAGCATCTTGTTTTCCGTGCATTGGAACACATCAAAATATTTTTAAGTTCAACACATCAACACATCATTTAAAACAATTATAGACCAGGCTTTTTTTTCCCCTTCTGTTTCTTAAATCCACAGGTTTCTGCCTTTCTACTTTGTCTTGAGTTAAAGTACCTTTAAAATTAAACAGGACATCTTTTTTTTTAATGCCTGAAAAAAATCTTTTAAAATTTATTTTTAAGTAATCTCTATACCCAGTGTGGGGCCCAAACTTACAATCCTGAGATCAAAGAGTCGCATGCTCTACCAACTGAGCCAGCCAGACGCCCTGAAAAAATACTTTTTTATGCATAGAACAGCTTTGAAATAATACACAGGAAACTTTTTATTGAATACTCTTTTATACTATTTTAATTTTTACCAGATTTTTATGCATTTATGTATATATGTATCTGTGTACATATTTATCTCCATGTATAAATTTTTAAATTAAATTGAATTCTAAATTACTTTTGAAATTTAAAGTCATATCTGAAAAATAAATGTCCCTACCCTGAAAGGATTAAACCAAAGAATTTCCAGGAAAAAATGAGCTCTCGGAGAGAAGGTGATTTCTGAATGAGCCCGTAATGCTTGGGTGGTGATGCATCACTTTAAAGAAATAAAGAAGGTAGGGAGGGATGTAACATTGCAGGAACTTTAGATTTTTGTCTAACAGCAGATCGCCTAGAATCAGAATGTCCTGACAGGTGGACCTCTCAACTGTTGATAGAAATTTACATTAGGAAGAGAGCCTTCCTTTTCCTTCCCACCACTAATTAGAGAGGAATGATTAAGAACCTGTCCCTTTGGCACCCACCTCAAAAGGGACCTTGGCAAATGCTAACAGCTGAGATCCCCACTTCTCTCTCAATAAGGGCTTGAGGAACAAATTAAAAGCCACCATCTCTCTTCTTTTTCGTCTGCTCCCCCGGCTAGCTATGGCCACCTGTCCTCAGACCCACTGGATTTCAAGGAAGAAAAGAGGATGAAGCTTGACTTCAAATCTGGCTTCAGCCTGAAAGAACTTCAAAACCTGGATTTATGGAGGATTTATGTAAAGATTTGTATTTCTTTCTTTCTTTTTTTAAAAGAGTTTATTTATTGATTTAGAGAGAGAGCACGCATAAGCGGGGAGAAGGGCAGAGGGAGAGGAAGAGAGAGTTCTCCATCAGACTCCATGCCGCCCAGTGGAGTTGGTTTGTGGTTCTTTCTCACTGTGGGCTTCTGTGACCCAGCCTGGCCTGGGGTGGAATCGTGGTCCTCCTGAAAGAACAGAGGTTTATGTGTTTGCTCCGTGGGACATGCAGGAATCCCTAACGGTGCTCTGTGTTGGAAAGACAAGCCGCCTCCCATCCCTTCAGGGCAGGACCAACATGGTCCTTATCCCAAGGCAGACTGGTCATGGGAAATAGAAAACTCTGCATCGTCAGTGCTACAAAAGCTCTTAAGACACTCCCAGTCCATCCTTCATTTTACAGAGCAGGAAACTGAGGCCCCCAAAGACTGGGAGGTCAAGTGACCTTCCTATTAAGGTTATATAAGGGGAGTAGAGCGCTGCAGCCTCCCGCCAGGCTTCCCCAGCCACTTAGTCCTGCTTTGCCGGCACCATCCCAGAGTCCCTGAAGCCCTCCGTGCAAAGACCCCTCTAGTATCCTGGAAGGATGTGAACGCCTTCAGTGTCCACTCCTTAATATGAAGATTGACACACTGAGGGTTACTTGGCGTGTGTTTTCAGGTCAGATTTTATTTTATTTATTATTATTTCTTAAAAGATTTAAGTAAAAGAGAGCACAGGCATGCATGAGCAGGGGGAGGAGAGAGGGGCAGAGGGAGAGAGTGAGAGAAACTCAAGCAGACTCCACTGAGCACAGAGCCCAACACGGGAGCTTGATCCCATCACCCTGAGATCAGGACCTGAGCGGAAATCAAGAGTCGGATATTCAGCCAACTGAGCCACCCAGGTGTCCCCAGGTCAGATATTAAACGTACATCTGTGCAGTCTAATAAAGTAACAACTAGGCCCATTTGGCCACTGGGCTCTTGAAATACAGCTCCTGTAAGTTAATATGGGCTCCAATTCTAAAATACACATCAGAGTTTCAGTAGCTGGTATGAAAAAAACTTTAATAATTTTTACACTGATTACATATTGAAATAATATTTTAGATACATTAGGTATTATTTAATGTACTATTATAATTTATGGACATGTTTCTATTTTAAAATGTGGCTGCTAGAAGATTTAAAATGACATATGTGGTTCACATTATTTTTCTGTTGGACAACAACAAAGACCCTGCCTTCTGCTTTGCATTCATTTGATATTTGGGTAGAATCACCTGGTGTACACATATTTAACATACTTACACTAGTGGAAGGGACACAGAGGGGGAAAAGCAGGTGACTTTGTGTCACACTGGGGTCCCAGTTCCATGCTTGACTCTCATTGGGTGAGCAACTTACATTTTTCCAAGACTAGAGTCCAATGTTTATCCACCTGCACCAACATGGATAAAGCTCAAAAATCCGGCATTGTTGTGGATGTCTACAGATAATTCCCTTTACGTAAAATAAAACTGCAAAATAATATATTGCATATAGACATGCATGGGAATGGTAAATACCCATTAGGAAGAGTGTAATTCCCTCTGGGGAGGGAGGAAGGATACTGTGATTGGGGAGGGGCTTTCATTGTACCTATAATAATCTTTCTTTAGCTGGGTGATATTATGCATTGTTAGATATTTATTTTCTATCCTTTGTGTAGACCGGAAATATTTCAGAACAGAAGTGTTTAAAGTGAATACTTTGTACAGACTATTGAGATTCTAGTAGAGGCAACATATATTTTTGTTGTGTATGTGTTGTGTTTACTTAATATTGTTAGTGCAAATTCCTAGGCTATCCGCTATTTATTCCCTAAGAAGCCCATTTCTGATATGGGGACCTTCCAAAGAAAGCAACTGCTTTTAAACTACTTTACCTGTAAAATGCACGTGTGTGGATTATATACACACCCACAGTGACTGGGGCATGCCACGGTGTTTCACTTACCAATTGCTACAGAACAAATCACTCCCAGAACTTAATGGCTTCAAACAAATTTCTTTCTTTCTCCTGATATTGTGCACTGCTGGGTCCTACTGGTCTCACCTGGGCTGACGCAAGCAGCTACTTTCAGTTGGGGCTCTGCTGACCTGGAAGGTCCAAAATGGCCTCCCTCCTGTTGGGCAGTGGTGCTGGGCTGTTCTCCAGGTGGCCGCTCACCTTCCAGGAGGGCAGACCGGCTTCTTTTTATGGCATTCTCCGGGCATTCTGAGTGACAGAGGCAGGTGCTGTAAGTCCTTTTGAGGTCTAGGACCTGAACTCACAGGATGCCAGTGATTTTGGTCAAATTATTTCACTGCCCCCAGTTAAAAGGTAGGAAAATCAATTCTACCTCTTGGTGGGAAGAGCTGCAAAGAATCTGTAGCTGGATTTCACTCACCACACACATGTATTAAAATATTCATTTACTATTTTGAAATATACATGGTACACAGAACACCTAGAACCATAGGCTGAATTCCACCATTTCCCTTAATTGGTTAAAAAAAAAAAGCATCTGTCACTAAACTATCCAAGCACAAAAGCTTTAATTCTATTTAAACCTAGATAATATTCTTTTTTAAAAATAATATTCCTCTTTTAATGGAAAAATAAGAAGTTGGGGCGCCTGGATGGCTCAGTTGGTTAAGCGACTGCCTTCGGCTCAGGTAATGATCCCAGAGACCTGGATCGAGTCCCACATCGGGCTCCCTGCTCCGTGGGAAGCCTGCTTCTCCCTCTCTCACTCCCCCTGCTTGTGTTCCCTCTCTGGCTGTGTTTCTGTCAAATAAATAAAATCTTTAAAAAAAAAAAAAGAAAGAAAAAGAAAAGGGGGGAGACTAGAGAGTGTCATTTAGAGAGGATGATAAAATTCAGGCTTGCAAGCTGAGTTCCCAGCAGGAACATCTGCTACCACTTAATATTTAACTATGTAAGCCCAGACAATGAGGATGGGTGGGATTTCATAGTATGGTGCTTATCAAGCACCAATGATTTGCTACACTCATTCTTAGTTAATGTGGATTTCTGTATTTTAGGAAGACAGCTTGAAAGATTTTATTTATGTATTTATTTGACACACAGCAGTAGCAGCAGAGGGAGAGGGAAAAGCAGACTCCCACTGAGCGGGGAGCCCTATTGGGGGACCCAATCCCAGGACCCCCGGATCATGACCTGAGCCCAAGGCAGACTCTTCACCAACTGAACCACCCAGGCGCCCTAGGAAGATAATTTGAAGGGCCCCAAATAAAGCCAAGGGGAATATAAATGAGCAAAGGGGAGGCAGCGGGTGGGAGTGTTTCACGACCTCCTGAGTGTGGCTGGGGCTTCATGAGGTGGGGTTGTTACCCGCAGAGAGACCGGGTAACAACCCGGTCTGCTTTGCCGGGCAGCACAGTGCAGGGAAAAGACGGAAGGGGTCGCAGGAAGAGAACGAGAATCTTAAATGTTGGAAAAGTGCAGTTTGTGAAAAAGCTTTATTTCCAAAAGAAAAGAAAATTTGATTTTGGAAGAAACTGTTCGGGAAAAACACTCGTTTTCCTCTCCAAACCATCTCGTCGATATGGGAGACTCTATTCAGTTAAGTTGGGTTAAAACGTGTCGCGGAAATGAGTTACACTCGCGGGCATCAAGGAAAGTCACCGGGAGAAGGGAATGGGCGATTTTCTTGGGGAGAAAGGACCAATGACTCCCCTGATTCGCAGAGGATGGAGTAAAACCAAGGGCCGGGAGCCGAACTGAAAATAGACGAGGAAACGGTGAAGCAGGTGAAAAGGGCCCAGGCTCCGGGGAGGGAGGTCGCTGCTCCAGCAAGAGCCTGCCGGCTTCCTCCCCGCCGCAATCCTGCAACATGGCAACTGGCCTGCTGAAAATGAAAACAGGGAGAAAGAGAAGCCAGAGGAAGACCCTGAGACGCCAGCCTCCAGGACCAACAGACAGCCAACACGAGGCTGCTCTGAGCGAGTTGCGAGGCCTGCTGGAGAGAGCAGTGGGTCAAACCTTGCTGGCAGCCGTGGGGTCCTGAGCGCCCCGCCCCCCCAAGCCATTTGACCGTGGGTAAGTAATGTAATATCCTGAACTTCACACGTTTAGTCTGTCAAAATGGGAGCCTGACATGATGTGCATAGCCGAGCAGGCACGCATGAAAGGCCCGTGCTTAACCGTTGTTCCCGTCAAAGTCCCATTATTGGGGGGGGGGGGGGGCGGGTCAGCTCTGCCATTGTGTCACATTTCCTGTCTCCTCGCCCCTTACCAGCCCTGACATTTAAGCTCATACCCTACAGGCCCTGATTCGGGCACAGCAGCTTTGGGGGACCTGCAGGAGTGATGAATAGTTTTCTCCGGACCGGGCTCCAATGGGCCCAGAGGCGCAAACCTCAGCACGGCTTCAGTTTTTAAACATCTCATTGCCTTAAAGGGCAAAGGTAGGCGTGCCTGGGCGGCTCCCTCGGTTAAGCGCCCAACTCTTTTTTTTTT
>PITA01027653.1:0-12489 GCA_004023965.1 Spilogale gracilis | reverse complement strand
GAAGGCCTGGTATCCAAGATCTATAAAGAACTACTCAAACTCAACACCCAAAAAGAAGATGAACACATCAAAAAATGGGCAAGAGACATGAAGAGGCACTTCTCCGCAGAAGATATACAAACAGCTAACAGACACATGAAAAAATGTTCAGCGTCACTAGCTACCAGGGAAATTCAAATCAAAACCACTCTAAGATACCACCTTACACCAGTCAGAATGGCCAAAATTAACAAGACAGGAAACATTTTTTTGTTTTTAAAACTACTTCCCAAATCTCATCATTATGTTGATACTTTCCTCTGCATTGTTCTAAAATTCCAAGTTCGTATTTTACATCTAAGACTTTAATCAGCCTGGAATTGATTTCTATATGTGATGTGAGGTGGGATCCAATTAGATTGTATTTTGGTTTTGGTTTTTGGATAACCAAAAGTCAAATGTTGTCATTTACTAAGAAGTCAGCCTTTCCCCACTACTCTGCTGTGTCAACTCTCAACTCTCTAGAGCGTTCTATAAATGAACAAGTCAATTTCTAACGGTCTATTTGTCTGTCATTTATCAGTAGCATAGCCTACAGATGAGCCCAATCCAACAGATACAGATGTCCATGGACACCCAAATGCTTGCAAAGTAAACTCTGCCACCTTTAAGACTTTGTCTAGAGTTGGTTGGCTCTGTGTGGCATCATTCAGTCAAGAACCTCCAAGGGCCTCATAGCCTGATTAGGAGACACAAGGCAAAAACTTTCTTCTCCTATTACAAATAAACAGAAGCAGAGATGATTTTCCCTTAGGAAATGACTGGACTCTTTCAACTGTGTGTTTTTATTTTTAAAATGCTAACAATAATGCATTCAAACTTCAAGCGTTGGCATAAAATCTGAGAAAACAGACATGAGTAGCTGTGAATAGACACCTAGCAGAATCACCAGCATTACACCCACTGCACAGAGCACAGACTCAGCTCACTAAATAAGAGTCCTCTGGAGCAGATGCTATGGAAATTGGCCCACTCAATCCCATTCCAATCCCCTTCTGTCTTGACTTTCGGTGATTCCAAAACCACATTTGCAGGTTTTCCAGCCACGAGAACAACTCAGGCCACCTGGCTTCTGCCAATTATGCAAAAATCCAGCAGGAAGTGTGTGAGTGACAGGAGCTAAGAGCCAAGAACGTCCTTGCATGGATGCGGTGAAAGTTATCTTCTCGGTAGGGACACTGAAGCTGCGGTTCTGGGTCCAAATCCTAGTTAGTAACTCGTTGCTGTGGTAACAGTAGATGTGGGGACTTCCCCTCGGAGTCCCAGCTCAATGGCTTTCCTACCATGTTTCCTACATCTTTAGAAGACAGCCTGACTTATATAAGGTTTTCATTCATTTGACTAATGTTTGCAATGCACCTACTGTGCGCTCAGTATCACGTGTTCGGAATCGTCAGTAGGTAAAACCTGACAGAGATCCTGCACCCACGTGCTTCCATTTTTGCAGGTGAAGATAAACGAGCAACAGAATGAATCAAAAATTAGAACAGTACAGGAGAAGGTGGAAAGTGCTCCAAAAGAGTAAAAGGTAGGGTCAGAAAGAGGGATCAAGGCTGGTGAAGGCTGCAGTTGTAAGCAAGGGGTTGGCTTGTGCTCACGGTACAGGTGGGATCTGAAAGGATGCTTCTAGGAGGGAAATAGTTCCCCAGGGGAGCCTCGGGGAGGCTCACTGCAAGAGGGAGGAGCCCCTGCCAGGCCGGAAGGGTGGGCTGGAGCAGGGGAGACAGGAGCTGGTTATGCGCAGCTTCTCAGACTCGGCACCTGAGGTCCAGTCACATGCGATGCTGAGTTCCTCGCGGTGGCGCCGAATCGTGCTCCGTCCCTGGACCACTTGATTCTCCTGACACCTGTCCATGGCAATGATGTGTTCCTTCCTGTGGAAGCCTCGCCAGCACCGTCCCCCACACCATCAGCCCTGTGCAGGCTTCCCTGCTTCCTGCTCTGCCCGAGGAACAGTCCTGACTTCCTGCCGCCAGTGCCCTGGGAAGGGGAGTGGGACTTCCTGACGTCTGTGTCTTCAGCGTTCAGCTGGAGGACATTCAAGCCACAGAAATGAGCGCTGCAGAGGTGACTACGGAGATGGAGGAAAGAGATCATAATCTCCCTTTTCCACTGGTACGTCAATCAATGGTTACAGTCCCCCTTATCCAATGGCGTATATATCGCACGTGAAACTGTCCCACTGAAAATGTCCTTTCTGCAGTACCTTTAAGCGTGAGTTCCCTTTCACAGTAAGGTAAGACATGAATGGTCTCGGCGAGTGACCACCCGCCCCTTCATGAGCCCCATTTCTTGCACTCAACCCCAGCTTTGGGAGTTTTGGGTGTGATTCCAGACGGCCAGGGTGGCCAATTGAAGAACCACCATCCCAGTGCCTATGCCCTTTTACTGACTTTTTGGGCCCCAAAGAGCCTTATGGAATAAAAAGTACAGTTGGGTATATTGAATACACACTCCAGTTTCCCTGGGTTTTCACGTTGGAAAGCGCGGTCAAGAAATCAGTATCACACACCTCTATCTATTAAAATAAGGGAATGTACAGCTGTGGAGAAGGAATTCTATAGCGCTTACACGTCCTTACTGTGTTGCACTTTGGAGGAAGTCAGGAGAGCTTCAAGGCCGAGCTGATGCCGTGGCGTCCTCCTGGTTACAACACGTTGTCTCGGATCTGCTGCCCGTCACAAAGTTAGTACCCCGGTTCACCAGGCGTGGTGGGACTGAACAGTTTACTCACTGACTCTTTATTTGGGAAAGACTTCGTGGTAATTTTAAATACTTTATTGTTAAGTTCCCATCCTCAAAAATGTGTTTACACAATGCTAATTATTCAATACCCCACAATGAGTGTGTCAGATTTAGGATGGATTTAATCAAAGGTTAGGCCTACTTATGGAAAATATACATTTGGACCTGTTACTAGAAAAATTTTAAAAGGAAGGAGCGGTTTTTTGGTTTTTTTTTTTAACATGTATTCGGGTTGATTTGGGAGCTATGCATTACATTAAAACATATGGTAATCACACATGACATTACATTTTTGTCTAAATAGTCTTACAAAAGAACATTTTGTTGGGTGAGAGTATGTGCGTGGGCACATGCTTGTTGTGTTTTAGGAGATTAAATTCATTTTATTACTCTTCTTTTTCAAAATTCATAGATTTGCTTAGCTCTTCTTGCCCAGTTATTTCTAAGCTGTATTTTAAAATAATTTTTTTAAGGATTTTATTTATTTATTTGACAGAGAGAAACACAGCCAGAGAGGGAACACAAGCAGGGGGAGTGAAAGAGGGAGAAGCAGGCCTCCCGCTGAGCAGGGAGCCTGATGCAGGGCTTGATCCTTGCTCTCAGGGATCTTGACCTAAGCAGAAGGCAGACGCTTAACGACTGAGCCATCCAGGATCCCCTATATTTGAAAATAAATTTATGAAAGCCTGCAAAACAGTTCACTTAGATTTTGTTTGGAATCACATCAAATTATAAATTAATATGGAAGGAAATAATATATTTATAATTTCCAGTCTCAATCCTGGAATCTGTTTTAGTTGCCATTTCTTTAAAACCAGAACAACAAAAAGAAACAAAAAAAGCCTCCTCTGTAAAATTTGAATTTTCTTCATTTAGTTTACTTACACTTTTTGTTGAATTATGCATAACATTAGGAAAGCTACAAAGTCAAAGAAAGCCAGAACAACAGTCTGTCTTTCATACCACGTCTACATTACTAAGTAAAGGGATGGGATATTGGTCAAAGCAATGTGTCCAGATGTTGGAATGGTCATTCATAAAGATGCCGTCTACATATTCAGAATGACCTCGTTATCCAGCAGATGGTATAGCAGACGTTCTCGTAAATTTCACCAACTAGATATGATCACAATACCAACAATAAAAACAGCATGATCATTACTATATAACTGCACAGTAAAAATTTTATTTGAGGCAAAAATTCAATAATAAAATCAACAAGGATTTTCTATGGACACTGTGTATCTTGTATTTCTTATGAGTGAGTAAACAGCATTGCATGTTTTCTTTTCTTTTTTTAGGATTTTATTTATTTATTTAAAAGGGGGAAGAGGAAGGAGCAGAGGGAGAAAGAGTTCAGAATCTCAAGCGAAGATTGTATCCTTCTCTTAGCATACATCCAGGTTAAATGCAGAGATTAAACTTGTAGGACAATGACCATCTGGGAATTAACTTGATGCTTCCAGTGAAAATTAATCTTCTAAGTTACAGGGAAGTTGTCAATGTGTTGAAATTTCTAGCATCATAGTCTTCATTAGCTGTACTAGGACCAAGAAGGTCGTGATGTGCCACCTTGCTATCCACTGAAACTGGCTCCACATTAGCCTTCCAGAGAAACGTACGCTTAGAATCCTGACATGTTGGGGCTCAGTTGATTGGCAGCCCAACTCTTGGTTTAGGCTCAGGTCATGATCTTGGGGTTGTGAAATCAAGCCCCACATTGGACTCCAGGCTCAGGACAATCTTCTTGAGATTCTCCTTCTCCCCCTGCCCATTCCCCCAACTCATTCTTTCTCTAAATAAATAAATATATACACACATACATACATATAATATTTTTTAAAAAAGGATGACAGGCTTGGGGTTTTTCTTTACAATGACGATTTTAGCTAGAAATACAGTTGTCTTCCTAGATTACGCTACCAGAAACTTCAGATAAGAGAATCTGTAAAACATACAGCAATTTTATGTTGTGTGAAGTGAAATATTATATATCATTTTTCAGCTCTGTGCACAAAGAATGATCCTAGCTAACATTCTGAGAATTTTACGACACAGCTAAAAATGTTCGAGTTGGATGATATGGAACCTCAAGGTAATTCATTTCACTGGGATGCATATTTGTCAAAGAAGCTTATGCGTCACTATGTTTTTTTTTACATGTAGCTTGGGAAAGAGAAATGGCGCATGTCAGCCTGCCTCCCCTAAATCCTGCTCATGGATCCTCGTCCCGGAGCTGTGGGGGTGAGTGTGGAGAACTGCAGTGGTCTCTCATCCCTAGGAAACACCCACCAAGTTGCCAGTCCTTACTGAATATTGCAATAGCTAAGATATATGCCACGCTTGCAATGGGCCAGTACTAGGCAAGCACATTTGTGAGAGGACCATACTCAATTCTCATAGTGACCTTATGAGCTGACTGCACTTGGTGTTTGTATTTTTCAGGGGGCAAACCAGGTTTTCCAGCCCACCATAGGAGTATAAAAAGTGGCTCCACAATTCTGCCTCTTGGCCTATCACGAGGCCCGTTGATTCTCCTCACCTTGACGCTGGGCTCCGAGACCGACAAATGCAATAGGGAGGAAGTGGGGTCAGGCCCATCAGAGGAGAGCTGGGAATTTACAACCTGGAGAGCCATCCTGATGCTCTCAGGAGCGTTGTCTTCATGGCTCCATGTTGCTCTCTCTGCAGAGGCTGGCAGGTGGCGGCGGGACAACAGGGCACAGCAGTGTGGATACACAGTGGAGGACCTGCAAGACACAGATGGTTTGTGTCCACCTGGTGATGCCAGGGAAGCACACCCACAACACCCTTCTGCAAACCACAACCTGCACTGCTCCCGGCTCCAGCCCACCTCCGCTTCACCTGCCTCTTCTGATCCTTGGTCCCATCTTGTCCTTTCAAAGACTTTTCTTTCTGCAGGCTCCCTGCACTGGTTAGGGAAACTGCCCCAGGTTCTAGCAAGGGGCCTCTTACCCGTCCTCCTGCCAATCTCACCTGACCTAATGATGTGCTCTGACTGATCCACTCATCTTTTACTTCAACACCTCTTTGAATATCTACCCTATAGACCAGAGACCAAATTTAAAGGCAGTTAAGGCAGCAACGAGGTACCATTCATAGAAGTATCTGGGCACCAGACAATGTCAAGTGATCAGGCCTTTGGCAAGTTTATTTGCAATCTAAAATATTGAAATTCAATGGTATTAAAGTACCATGAGCAAAACTGATCTAAAGAAATGGCCTTCGATTGCCTCCTTTAGACCCATTCTTCCACCTCGCAACTGTGGCTCCAATCCATTCTTTGTGGTAATCAGTAAAGCACCTGGTTCTGAAGTCATTATGATGACAAGAAATGGGGAGGGAAAGCCTGCCTGTGTCAGCCATCACTACTGGCACAAACCAGAAGGACCCTTGCTGCCCTGCTGCACTTGGTGGCAGAATAAACTTTAACATAATTTTGGGGCACCTCACTGACCCAGTCAGTAGATCGTGTGACACTTGATCTTGGGGTTGTCAGTTTGAGTCCCACATTGGGTGTAGAAAGGACTTTAAAAAATCTAAAATAATTTTATTCAAAAATACTGATACAGTGACATGGAAATTATGATTAAAATTATAAAAAAAAAAGGCTAGCCAACCACTATTTAGGCCCAAACTATTTAGATATGCTATTAACCTGGGACTGTGTCCTGGCCTCTGCAAACATGGTACTGACCTACAGGCACAGAGTGTTAGAGACCTTGCCCACTGGGAGTTATCCAAAGGAAACAAGGCAACTCGTTCTCTGACAAGTTTGAAAGACACCATACTGGACACTGAACAGATGTAGGGGTGAGCCATGGGCAAAGGTCATTCCACTACCTAAAACCAGAGGTGAGGCTCCTACTCATATAATCAGAAAACACCTCTGCCTTTGTGTGTGGTGTAAGAGAATGCTTGAGTTTCATTCTTCTATACATAGCTGTCCAATTTTCCCAGCATCATCTATTGAAGAGACTGTCTTTTTTCCACGGGATATTTTTTTCTGCTTTGTTGAGCATTATTTGACCATAGATTTGTGGGTCCATATCTGGGCTCTCTACTCTGTTCCATTGGTCTCTGTGTTTTTGTGCCAGTACCATGATGTCTTGGTGATCACAGCTTTGTAATAAAGCTTGAAATCAGGTAGCAAAATGCCCCTGGCTTTGTTTTTCTTTTTCAACATTTCCTTGGTGATATGGGGTCTTTTCATACAAGTTTTCCATACAAGTTTGAGGATTATCTGTTCTAGCACTTTCAAAGTGCCTGTGGAATTTTGATCAGGATAACAATGAAAGTATAGATTGCTCTGGGCACTGTAGACATTTTAGCAATGTTTATTCTTCTGATCCATGAGCATGAAATGTTTTTCCATCTTGTTGTGTCTTCTTCAATTTCTTTCATGAGTGTTCTGTAGTTCCTCAAGTACAGATCCTTAACTTCTTTGGTTCGGTTTATTCCTAGGTATCTTATGGTTTTTGGTGCAACAGTAAAAGGAATTGATTCTCTAATTTCCCTTTCTATATTTTTATTGTTAGTGTATAAGAAAGTAACTGAATCTATTAAAATCTTGGAGGAGAACATAGGCACTAACCTCTTTGACATCGGCCACAGCAACTTCTTTCAAGACACGTCTCCAAAGGCAAAGGAAACAAAAGTGAAAATGAACTTTCGGGACTTTATCAAAATAAAAAACTTCTCCACAGCAAAGGAAACAGTCAACAAAACAAAGAGGCAACCCACGGAATGGGAGAAGATATTTGCAAATGACACTACAGACAGAGGGCTGGTATCCAAGATCTATAAAGAACTACTCAAACTCAACACCTCCAAAAAAGATGATCACATCAGAAAATGGGCAAGAGACATGAACTGACACTTCTCCAAAGAAGACATACAAATGACTAATAGACAAATGAAAGAATGTTCAACATCACTAGCCATCAGTAAAATTCAAATCAAAATCACACTGAGATACCACCTTACACCAGTTAAAATGGCCAAAATGAACAGGACAGGAAACAATAAGTATTGGAGAGGCTGTGGAGAAAAGGGAACCCTCTTACACTGTTAGTGGGAAGGCCATTTGGTGCAGCCGTTTTGGAAAACAGTGTGGAGATTCCTCAAAAAAATTAAAAATAGAGCTACCTTATGACCCTGTAATTGAACTCTTGGATATTTACCCCAAAGATACAGATGTAGTGAAAAGAAGGGCCATATTTACCCCAAAGTTCATAGTAGCAATGTCCGCAATAGCCAAACTATGGAAAGAGCCAAGATGCCCTTCAACAGATGAATGGATAAAGAAGATATAGTCCGTATATACAATGGAATATTACACCTCTATCAGAAAGGATGAATACCCAACTTTTGTAGCAACATGGACAGGATTGGAGGAGATTAGGCTGAGTGAAATAAGCCAAGCAGAGAAAGTCAATTATCATACGGTTTCACTTACTTGTGGAGCATAAGGAGTAAGATGGAGGATATTAGGAGAAGGAAAGGAAAAGTGAATTGGGGTAAATCTGAGGGGAGAGGAAGCATGAGAGACTGGGGACTCTGAGAAACAAACTGAGGGTTTTGGAAGGGAGGGGGTGGGGGGATGGGTGAGCCTGGTGGTGGGTATTGAGGAGGGCACAGATTGCATGGAGCCCTGGATGTAGGGTATAAACAGTGAATCTTGGAACACTGAAAAAAATATAAAAACAAAAAAAAACAAAAATAAACATTAGCTAACCAAGAAGATGAAATGATAAAGTTCTTATAAGAGCGGAAATAAGCTCACAACTGAAATGGAACAAATGATATGTTACTTACAAGGATGTGCTGGGTAATCAGGACAGAAGGAGAAATTAGCCAGCTTCAACTGGTAGGCTTTCCAATGTTATAGTTAAGGGTACCTAGAGGGAAAGATACTAGCTTTTTGTTTGTTTGTTTTGTTTCTTTGTTTGTTTGTTTTTAAGATTTACTTATTGAGAGAGAGTGAGCATAAGCAGAGAGAAGAGCAGAGGGGGAGAGAGTGTCTCAAGCAGCCTCCCTGCTGAGCAGGGAGACAGATGTGGGGCTCAATCCCAAGACCCTGAGATCATGACCTGAGCTGAGATCAAGAGTCAGTCATTGAACCGACTGAGCCTCCCAGGTGCTTCCAAGAAAGATATTCTTGAAAAGAGAAAATAGGGATTTGTGGGGAAAGTGTATGGTGCAGTGGAAGAAACATAGGCTTTGAAGACAGGTGGATCTGAGCTTGAGTTCTGACTTGACACTTACAGAGTAGCTGCAGAATCTTGCTCAAAGTGCTTAAACTGTGATCTCAGTGTTTTTCATCTGAAAAAGGGATTAATTGGGAAAGCGTTAATTGTGATTACAGCTGAATGACAGGTACAGAGGGGCCCATCATGTTGCTTTTTCTAATTTTGTGTATGCTTAGTATTTCCCATAATAAGCTAGTTAAAATAATATGTATCTTGATGGGTTAGGGTAAAGATTAGAAATAAATACAATAAATACAGAAAAGAAGAAAGAAAGAAAGAAAGAAAGGAAGGAAGGAAGGAAGGAAGGAAGGAAGAAAGAAAGAAAGAAAGAAAGAAAGAAAGAAAGAAAGAAAGAAAGAAAGAAAGAAAACACTTCTGTGGTTCCCACATCAGAAGCGTTCATCTGACTTTGTTCACTTAGGAATGTGGCCAGAGCATTGAAAGCAAGCCTCCAGGGTCACCTGGGTGGCTCAGTTGGTTAAGCGACTGCCTTTGGCTCAGGTCATGATCCTGGAGACCTGGGATCCAGCCCCACATCGGGCTCCCTGCTCGGTGGGAAGCCTGCTTCTCCCTCTCTCACTCCCCCTGCTTGTGTTCCCTCTTTGGCTGTGTTTCTCTCTGTCAAATAAATGAATAGAATCTTAAAAAAAAAAAAAAGTAAACCTCCCACTGGACACACTGTTACTTGTCAATGAGCTTTACCCTCCACCCTTTTTTTGAAAGATTGAAACAGACTTCCCTTCCCAAGCTTATTTTTCAAGCTGACTTATCAGAAGTAATAAAAGATAAAAATTTAAGATTTCCTGTAGCCCCAAGATCCTATAACTAATTTAAAAGGCAAATGAACAGTTGGAGGAAAGGTTCCTGATAAGTATGGTGGGGAAGAGCTATACTCCTAGTATACAGCCGCTTGATAGACTCTGAAAAGAGAAAGACACGTCCCTCCATAAAATAATGGCCAGAGGATATGCACGGGTCACTCAGGAAGAGAAAAAGACACATTCAAAGAGGCATGAAATACCACACACTGTTTTCACCTATCGAATGCTCAAATATTAGAAAGAACTAGTAGCTTGCAGTGATGCTCCAGACTCACAGAGGTCAGCCATCTCAAATGCCATTGGTGAGAAAAACCAACACAAACTTTGGACAAATCACTTTGCTCATTCCTAGAGAAAAGCTTAAAAACAGTAAATCCTTTGGCCCAATAACTCTACTTGGAAGGATTTATTATAATGCAATCATTATGTATATCCTCAAAAATTTAATCCCGGATACTTTTATTGTTAATATCTGACCAAATATTCATATAATCTGTTAACAGAGTAGTATATATCACAATCTCTGTTTTGCAAGAAAAAAAATATTTGTATGTATGTAATACATGGCAAAAAATGAAAAAAACCACAAAAACTGAAATTATATACAGCAAAGATAGTATTCCAGAATGGTGGAATTTTGCATTAGTGTTATACCATTATTTCTATTATTAAGTGAAAAGAAAGATGTTTTCCTTCCCTCATGATTAGAAAAGGAACGCGCGCAAGTGATACAATTATTTGATATGAAAAGTTATCTCATGATGTACAGACTTGTAACAAAACGACACCATTAAAGAACAAAAACACTCATTTGCAATGGAAAGAATAAGAATGTGTAGAAAGTCACGAAAACAATACTCCTGTTGAGATAGAATGATGAGACTTGTTTCTTCTTCATTCTTCACTGCCTAATTTCTCTGTAAGAATGTTGATTACTGTCGAGGAAAACACATTTTTTAATCCAGCTTCTTTGCATTTTACAGGTGCACTGAATAGCTTCTGTAGAGTGTTAAAATAAAACCAGACTATCCCATGATCTATATGTTAAGGGGGAAAAATCATCACCTAACTTGCATCCAAGTATAATAGACATAAAGGCATAGAAAGAAGCATAAAATAGTCATAAAAGTCATCTGTACACAGTGGGTTTTCAAGTCGTTTTTATTTTTTTTCCTTTCTGTATTTCCCAAAATTTGGTACCCCAAAATGCAATTTTATGGTCTGAAAAAAAATTACTGCACCCTCAAGTGACAAAGAAAAAAGTTTACAAACAGGTATTTCTTCTCATAGTTGGTATGTTTCATGTTAATCCCACAGAGAGTGGTATCAAATACATCACGTAAGAGTTGGGATGTCAATATACTTTTTTCCACAATTATTTGGCAAATGATTTTGTTTAAGAGCTCCTCCCTAGATAAATAGGAACACGCCAAAATCTATAAGATAAATATGGGAGTGAATAAGCCCTCCACCAAGGGCAGGTGTTAAAAGATAAAGTCTTGATTCCACCCTCATCAATCAGTGCATTTGGAAAAGAGCAAGCTCCCAGGAGAGCGGGAAGTACAACTAGGCTCAATCTTTCTGCGGTTTCAGTCCCACCTTGCCATCTTCAAATCCTCCAGGTAGTACCTTCTGAAACGTTTCAGGTTCTCCAGCAAGAACAAACATCCCAGCAGGGAAGGGTCCATTATGCGACCTTCAAAGTCCACCCAATGGAACCGAATCCATACCCGCAGGACCACAGGGCTCCCACCCCTGCAGGAGACAGAGGCTTAGGACCCGAGCCAGGGAATGTTTTCCCAGTGGCCCCATGAGGTGAGGTGGCATTTTGGTGAGAATTCGCATGCTGACTTTCTCTCTTGCCGAATTCCCATCTCAGGCAACGATCGGAGCCCCTGTCACCTCTGTTCCCTCCTCGTTCCTAATGCAGGCGAGCATCTACTCCCTAGAGCAGCGGTGAAGGGGGACGGGGTAAATGTGTCAAGTGCAGAAACTGGCCCATAGCAAGCACCGCGATCAGCTCCTCACTTACCCATTTATGGACACGTTCCTGTTGCAGATACAGCTTTGAAAAAGCACCGGTGAAATTCCAGGGGTCCTCACTAACCGTGTGTTGCTCGATTACCAATAGACAAAAATAGCGGTTTCTGTTACAAGAAATCTAGATCAAAAATATTCTTTGGATAATCTAAAAACCTTCAGAAAAAGATTCATAATAGGATCATTTTCCATTGCAATAGACGCTTTTCCCTTGATAAAGCCAGGGTATCATATCATCCCTCAACCCTTCAGAGAGACTATTCTCTTGGGATGATTTCTTCAATGCCCCGCCCAGCGCAGCGCAGCCCTCAGATTCTGCAGGCCCCAGGCTCTAGTCGGCCTGTCCTCGACCCCCTGAGTGCCTCCTCTCTCATCAGCTCTACACAGAACGGGGACACACAACGTAGTCTTCAAGAACAAAGTCTGAGCACTGAGAGCATGAAAGGGCTGGACCCCCAGCACCCGTCCTGGAGAGGTCCTTGCCGCCCGTCCCCAACCCCCGGTGGATGGCTGAGGGGCAGGATGGCGTCGGGCACCAGATCAGGGGCTGTGACCCACAGGGGGCTGGGGGG
>PITA01027652.1:0-20583 GCA_004023965.1 Spilogale gracilis | reverse complement strand
ATGAACTTCTGGGACTTCATCGAAATAAAAAGCTTCTGTACAGCAAAGGAAACAGTCAACAAAACAAAGAGGCAACCCACAGAATGGGAGAAGATATTTGCAAATGACACTACAGACAAAGGGCTGGTATCCAAGATCTATAAAGAACTACTCAAACTCAACACCCAAAAAGAAGATGAACACATCAAAAAATGGGCAAAAGACATGAAGAGGCACTTCTCCGTAGAAGATATACAAACGGCTCACAGACACATGAAAAAATGTTCAGCGTCACTAGCTATCAGGGAAATTCAAATCAAAACCACACTGAGATACCACCTTACACCAGTAAGAATGGCCCAAATTAACAAGACAGGAAACAACAAGTGTTGGAGAGGCTGCGGAGAAAGGGGAACCCTCTTACACAGTTGGTGGGAAGGTAAACTGGTGCAGCCACTTTGGAAAACAGTGTGGAGATTCCTTAAAAAATTGAAAATAGAGCTACCCTATGACCCTGCAATTGCACTACTGGGCATTTACCCCAAAGGTAGAGATGTAGTGAAAAGAAGGGCCATATGTACCCCAATGTTCATCACAGCAATGGCCACAATCGCCAAACTGTGGAAAGAGCCAAGGTGCCCATCAACAGATGAATGGATAAAGAAGATGTGGTACATATATACAATGGAATACTATGCCTCCATCAGAAAGGATGAATATCCAGCTTTTGTAGCAACATGGACTGGACTGGAAGAGATTATGCTGAGTGAAATAAGCCAAGAAGAGAAAGTCAAGTACCACATGATTTCACTTACTTGCGGTACATGAGGGGTAACCTGGAGGACAGTGGGAGAAGGAAAGTAAATGGGAACTAGGGTAATCCAGGGAGGGAAACAAAACAACAGAGACTTTGGACACAGAAACAAACTGGGGGACTTGGAGGGAGGGGGATGGAGGGATGGGAGAGCCTGGTGGTGGGTACTGGGGACACCTAAAGTGTGGAGCACTGGGTGTGGGGAATGGGGAATGAATCTTGGAACACTGGAAAAAAAATTTAAGTAACAATAAAAAAAAAAATGTACCATTCTGGTAAATGTTGGCAACAAGGTTGGAAACCGTGCACATGTGGGAGCAAAGGATGTATGGGAACTCTCTGTACCATCCTCTCGATTTTACTATAACCTAAACTGTGTAAAAGAACTGAAGCATTTAGGGATGCCTGGGTGGCTCAGTCAGTTAAGTGTCTACATTTGCCCCAGGTCACAATCTCAGGGTCCTGCGATCTAATCCCACATTAAGCTCCTTGCTCAGCAGGGATCCTGCTTCTCCCCCTGCCTGCTGCTACCCCTGCTTGTGTGCGCTGGTGCTCTCTCCCCCCTCCTCTCTCTCTGACAAATAAATAAATAAAATATTTTTTAAAAATGAAATATTTAATAAAAAAATAAAATAAATGTGACCAGTCTACTCAGTGCAGTGGATGGTTAACAAATACACTACATATTTTGAACTGTTTTTATTAGACATTAAGTGTTAGTACTTACCAAAATATTTAGAAATAAAACTAATTAGTTTTTAATTTTAAATAAAATGACTGATTAATTTAATATGTAATAGCAATGAAGAAGGGATGCAAGGGACTGCCTTACTAACCCTATTCTCTTAAATTATCATCCTAATTAGAACATCACATATTGGGGTGCCTGGGTGATTCAGTCGTTAAGCATCTACCTTTGGCTGAGGTCATGATCCTGGAGTCCCGGGATCAAGTTCCGCGTCAGGCTCCCTGCTCAGCGGGAACCCTGATTCTCCCTCTCTCACTCCTCCTGCTTGTATTCCCTCTCTAGCTGTGTTTCTTTCTGTAAAATAAATAAAATCTTAAAAAAAAAAAAAAGATCACCACACATCATCACTTTGTACTCCCATCACTAATTACTAATTTCTCAAATGCTATACATAGATAAGTCTGAATGATATCCAGCACCAGCACATTTTTAAAAAGCTAAGATTGACTAGATATTTTTAAGTACCTGGGGTAGAAACAGGGAGATTGTCCCAAGGCAACAAAATCAGAAAATTCATTGACAACAAAACTCAAGTTTCCTGAACTGAAACTTCAACACAGACTAGACTCCAACAGGGAAGATATGGATTAAAGGCATGAGGCTTTCTTTTTGGAACCAAAATAGGCAGTTGATTCAATCAATGAAGTGATGGAAAAAGCCAATTGTATTGTTTATTGATCTGGAACAGAATTAAGTCAATCAAAACATTCAATCCTGTTAGTCCATACACTAAGGAGAAAAGCAGAGTTAATTATCAAGGACTATGTATTAAAATACAAACTTCTGTTCTATCATGAATATTTGACATGGGCAATTATTTTTGTCATGATCTATTCTGAAATTTCATTGGTTCGCTTAAATTAGGATAAGGAGATGTAATTAAAGCTACAAGTGAACAAATCTTACTCTCATCTAAATGAACTATATGGGTTTTATCCCCTTTCTATAATACATAAACATAAACATAAACCATGTGTATCAGTCAACTGTGTTGGCCTGAGGAAAAATTAATCACTCGAATGGTTTTTGCAAATTCAGTTCAACAAATTCTTATTCCATATTTCCATCAGTAACCTCTAACTTCCTTTTAAGTCTTGTGGTCCACTTTCAGAATCTGATGAAATTTGTTGGACACTTGTCCTAGGAAAAAAAATGAAATATACACACATTCTCATTTGTACAAAATATCACATATCGATTTCAGGGACTTCACAGGTTCTGATTCATTTACTCTGGGTTAAGAACCGCCATGTCCCATACCTGGAACTGAGCTAGACACTGAAGTCCTGAAGCAAGGAAGAAAGGACCCCATGTATGAAGACATGAACAAAATGGTATGATCAGGGTAAATAAAGCTTAATTATCCTGGAACACAAGGTAGAATGGAAAGTCAGAGGACAAATGTTGGGTAGAAGCTTTCTGTATATCAATCATATCTCAACAAAGTGGTTTTTTTTTAAAGATTTATATACTTATTTGAGAGAAAGAATGTGTGTGTGTGTGTGTGTGTGCACATGAGCAGGGGGAGGGACAGAGGGAGAGAGAAACAAGTAAACTCCCTGCTGAGCACAGGACCCAACCCAGTACCCTGGAATCATGACTGGAGCTGAAATCAAGAGTCGGATACTTAACTGACTGAGCCACCCAGGTGCCCCCTCAACAAAGTGGTTTTATTTATTTTTTTTAAGATTTTATTTATTTGACAGAGAGAAACACAGCCAAGAGGGAACACAAGCAGGGAGAGTGAGAGAGGGAGAAGCAGGCTTCCCTCAGAGCAGGGAGCCCAATGAGGGACTCGATCCCGATCATGACCTGAACCGAAGGCAGTTGCCCAACCAACTGAGCCACCCAGGCGCCCCAACAAAGTGGTTTTAAAAAAAAAAATTTAAGTATCTTTACAACAAAGATCTCCAAAAGCAAAGCTGGATATAATCCTCTGTCAGAAAACATCCATAACATATTTTACAAAAGCTTAATGTCTATAATATATAAAAATTATTTGTCCATCAAGTAGAAAAGTCAAACAACTCAGTAGAAATTAAACACAGCACATAAAGACATAATTCCTAGAAGAAAGAAAAATGACCAATAAACTTATGAAAAGATAACACCTCACTGGGAATCAGGGAATTATAAAGTTTTAAAATATAATATTTATTTATTGTAGTAAGAACACTTAACGTGAGACCTGACCTCTTAACAAATTTTTAAGTGCACAATATAATATTGTTCACTATAGACACAATGTTGTACAGCATATCTAGAACTTACTCACCCTGGGTAACTTAAATGTCATACACATTGAGAAGCAATTCTCCATTTTTAATTTCTCATCTCTCAGATTGACAATAGTTAAAAAGACATCCTAAGTGAGGATAAGAAAGGCAAAAGACAATTATTCTCATACACTTCTGGGAAGAGTATAAATTCATGAAATCTTTTAAGAAGGCAATTTCAGGGATGAAATTCAAAGTACTTAATATCCAATGTGACACAGGTCCTGACTCATCAAAACACATGCCAGCTATAACCAGTTGATAATGTCCTGGCATTACAGTCTTCCCAATACATACTGACTAAACATCAACCCCAATAGAATTTATCTAGCCTTAAAGTGTGCATACTCTTTCATGCAACATTTCCATTTCTGGGAAACTATTGAAAGAAACTCTCCTTTAAGTTCACAAAAGTGTATGTACATTCATGTTCATTTTGTCATTCTATCAAATAGCTATAAAAAAAATAGGAGCAATCTTAATGATCACCAAAAATGGAGTGGTTTAATAAGTTATGGTACATTCATGCCATGGAATACCATACAGCCATTAAAAAGAATAAAGTGAACCAAAATGGACTTATATAGAAAAATATAGCAACATATTTGGGTGTGGGGAGGGGAGCAAGTTGCAAGTCACATAACAATTTATATTTAATCACCTATATTTTTAAAATATTTATGTGTTTGGATGTGTAAGTATGTATAGAGCATGGTATATATGAATACATCCTAAAGCACAGAAAAGAAAATGCAATAATGTGTAACACTCATTATAGGAAAGAACATAGGAAAGAAGGATGGAAGGTAAGAGAGGGGCATAGCATTTTTTTGTGTGTTCTGCATTGTCTGAATCATCTACAATGAGAATGAAACACTTTTTTTTTTTTTTTTTTAGATTCTATTTATTTATTTGACAGAGATAAGCACAGCTAGAGAGGGGACACAGCAGGGGAGTGAGAGAAGGAGAGGCAGTCTTCCCATGGAGCAGGAAGCCCGATGTGGGGCTTGATCCTGGGACTCCAGGATCATGACCTGAGCCTAGGGCAGATGCTTAACAACTGAGCCACCCAGGCACCCCAAGAATGATATACGTTTTTAGGATATAAAAACATATATAGAAAGTCCTCAAAATATTAGACAGTCTTCAAAATTATGGCATGACTCAAATGCATGTTCACCTTTAGAACTGAAAGTCAATGTCACTTCTCAACATATAACCTAAAATATTCAAAGTGTATGGAATAAGCCACATCTCAAGGGCTGCATTTTAAATAAAATTTATTGGCCCTTTTCTAAATTAGCTAATTTTTAGTTTTAAATATTTGACCTCTTGGTTTTATCGAAGGTCCTTATACTCTCTTATATTCCTAACTTTGTGTTTTTCTTTAAAGGGAATTCCTAGAAGCACTTAGGGAAAACAGACTAGCTCACTTGTTAATATGGAATAGTCTGAACCAAAAGCCCAAACGCGTAATTGTCTTCATATTTTTTAGTACAGAATATCACCTGCAATTGATATTCTTCTCCATAATTGTGGTATTTTATTTCATATTCTGTATCACTAACTCCACAAGGTGAATGGCCAGACTTCCAGTTATAAAATGTCTAAGCCTAACTCTTTAAAGTCTCTTATAACAACTATACAATGTGCCATAAATATGAAATTCAGTTCTTAAAATATTTAAAGAGAATTTTAAAATAACCCAGAAATACCCAACAAAAACCTATATACAACCAGATCTATCTTCTTGGAGTCAAGAATACAACCACCTGGAGGATTTTTTTATTGGGCAGTCTTCACTAGTAAGGAAAAATCCACAGAGGTGAGTGAGGGGTCCTTGCCCTGGGAAACCTAGAACGACAAATCCTTATCACCTTTGCCCTGTGAGGTCACACAAAATGACCAGGGTCTCCAATGCTGCTTTATTCTGAAGAGTTATAGTTATCACAACTAAATCTGGTCTAATTCACGGTAAGTGCTGGAAACATATTTCCCAGTTATGTTTATTACGTCTGTTATTTTTAACATCACATATTCATCAAATTAACACTTTTAGAAGAGATTCGTCAAGGAATATAAGAACTGCAAGACTCTCATCTCAATTCTGTATCATATTGTCTCACAGTGCCTGCAGAAGAGAACAGTAATTTGAATAAATGGAGTCCATTTTCCTTAGGTAATTAGATTGCACTTTCATTTAAGTTGTCCGTTGTATATTCTTCTTAGATTCCTACAAGACAAATGAACCATCGTTCCCCAGGTGACAAGAATAGTCAATGAATTTGGAAAAACCTAATGAAGCCATGGTTCAAATCTAAATATGAGACAATCAAAACTCTGTTATCCTTGCAGTGATTTGGGCGCATTGATTTTGCCCCTACTTTTAATTGTGAATTTGACTTTTTGGCGGATTTACTGGGTGAGAGTACAGTTATTCAAATGAAGGTGTTCAAATGCTGTTAATGCAGACATGTTTGTGTCCTATGTGGAAGAACATTTTCACTGTTACTAAATTTGATGTGGCTCCACGAGGCAGATTCCAATACTTCTTTTTCCCAAGCTGCTAAAAATCACAGAAAATTTAAGTAACTAGATATTTTAAAACCAGAAATATTTACAGTTTAGGTTGAATTTTTATTTTTTTGTTGTTCTATCTTAATCCTCAAGAGACGTGGTATAGCATCTCAGCTCATCAAATCGTTTGAGAACAAAATGTACTTTATTGAATGCCGTAAAGAGGCCTGTTGTATCCACTGCAATTCGAAACATGATGTTCCAGAAATGAAAACTGCATAACAGAGCAAATATTCATACATTCTCAGCTGTTTCGGGTTATTTCTTTCAAGAGGTCATGGCTTTAAATACTCACAGGCAAAAGCAAGATGCATACTGGGGTGACTGAATGGAGATGGATGAGGGATACAGAAAACGAGGCATAAACTGCCCACCTAATCCTAATTATTCAGAAGGGAGAAATAAAACAAAAAACAGAAACAAACAAACAAACAAAGGACATGCACACAATTACATTTCAGATCCAGTTTGAGTCTGACCACTGGAGGTCTATATGTTGTCAGGTGTCTTGGCAACAAACCTGGCCGGTGGCTAGCAAGCAAGTCCTGGGGGAGTGAGGACTTACTGTTTGACCCACATTCTTGACATAGATAGGAAAAGGTAGCATCACTAAGATTATTCAGTCGGCCCTTGGAAGGGCTGGTTCCCCATTTGTTCTTCACCCAATCTTTCCAGGCTATTGCTCTTATAAGGCATCAAAGCCAGTAAAAGCACATTTGAAAATGAAAGGTCTATCACATTCCACGCTTCTTTTGAAACATCAAAAAGTCACATAAAGAAGCGGTAGGACCAGAAAGAGCTGACAAGGAGCAGGACAGTGCCTGTTAGGACGGCAGGAATAGCTGGAGGTGAACCAACGTGAGGTCTATGAAAAGGCGAGTGAGAGAACCAGAAATTTGCTGCTGACAAGATGAAAAAGCCCACAGCTGTGTCATGCTAATAAAAAGTTAATTTCAACTTTCAGACACTCTTCATGGTACTTTACAGTTCAATGGCATCAAGCTCATCCACTGCGCTGGATCTATTTACAAGCTCCTGGAATCCAAACAGAATTTGAGGAAACTATTTTATTTCTGAAAGATGTACATGGAAATAAGAACATTTGTGATCAGGTTGGACAGCTGCCCCAGTGTCCTTGCAAACTTGAGCTTTAGTCTTAAAATAAGTCCTGAACATCGACACGGGTGGATCAGGAGCTTTTCCTTAGCTATGTAGTTCATGCCATCACTGTCAGAATCTGGGGATAAGCACAGTTTCATCTGAAATTTTAAAAAAAAAAAAATCTTAAGTTTCTTGATAAATCTGTGCTTACCCTCATGACCTACTTTTTTCAGACTGAAACAGACAATCTACAAAAGTTTTTTCAAGGCATGTCACTAAGTTTTCTGCCATGTTATTTCCTGAAACCATAAATCCAAGCTGTTATGTATACATAGAAGCTGCCTCTAGTAATCTTGTACTTGGTGATGTTTAAGAAATACAAGTCGAAAACAAAAATCCAATAATTCTCCACATGCACATCTCAATGCCATCGCACCCTGACTTCAGAAATAGTGCCTATTTCACTTTTTAGAGTAAGATAAGCATTATATACCTTACAAAGACCATGTGATTTAGGAGTGCTATGTATTGGGAATTAAAAATCCTGATAAATCTCAGCTTTGTCACAGGTTGTTTTATTGTAAGTAAAATACTCGACTTTATCCCAAACCACAATCTTCTACGACAAAATAAAGCTTACCCCACCCTGCTCACTTTACAATGGTATTTTGAGAAACAAGTGAGAAAACACTTTCCAAATAACACAGAAAAGTATGCAATTGTTAGACCTAGCAAAGTGTAGCAGTGCCTAACATAGACATACATGTCGAATTGACAGAAGACTTAGCTATTCCCAAGAAAACTTACCATATGACTTTATTTCAATACACATATTTTAATTAAAGATGATTTATGGTTCATGGCTATAATATCCTTAATATCCAATTGCATATCCCTAAAGATATTGATGAATTATAGTTATTTTAATGTATCTGTTTGCTATATTAACTCTTTTTCTTTGGATATTAGTTCTTCTGCCCACTGGATTGAGTGTCTCACTTTTGTAGAGATGCTTGTCTTCAAATGTTTGTTGAGTTTTTGCTGTTCAAGCATCTTTGTTTTTGAAAATGCCAGGTCTACGAGCTTTCTACTTCAGTCTGCTCAAAATTATACTGGAGGAATAGTGAGACATGGGGTTTAATGGGCTATAGTGATAGACTTTTCTGTGAAGATGAATCACAGGCTTCTTAGTCTTGGCAACTACCAAGGATGCTTCTCTGCCTCTGGAGACTCAGCACACAATGATGTCATCCGCTGTGAGCCTATAACTCTACTGACCAATTCTAGAAAAAGCAAGCCTCGGGGAAGAAGTAACTGACCTAGCTGTTCTAACTGATGCTATAGACTGGCTGGTCCAAGGCCCTTTCCTCCAGCTCCAGCTCTCTGTTGACTGTGAGCTGAGAGGACTTGCCCAGGATTCTCTTCCTTATGTCTGTTTGTGTAAATCTTTGCCTCCATCTACTTTCTATTTTCAGAAATGCTTCAATTTCTTGTTCTCTAATAAGAATTTGTTCTTGATTTTAATTCAGTGATATGAGGGAGGTTCTAAGTGTGGTATGGATGGAAGAAATTAGCTCGAAAAATTCCTCTACAATTGGGTTTCTTATCACTCTGTGTGCCCACCAACCCATCCATTTATTAAGAAAATAACACACGCTTTGGTCAGAAATACAAAAAGTGTCCAAAAACGAGAGACCCTCCATCCCAGCTTCAGAGTTACTCCCACAGTCAACAGTTTCTTGTATGACCTTCCAAAACTTTTTATGTTAATGTAGGTCTATAAACACTGGTAAGTGTTTGACTTTCTTTTGTTTGACTTAATGATAGATCTTTCAGACCTGTCCCAATCAGTCCATGTAGATACATTTTTTAATGGCTATGTAACAATTTATTACATGTCTGCATCAAAATATTTTGCTAGTCTCTTGTTGATGGACATGGAGGTTGTGTTCTGTTCTTTTTTACCATTATAAATAAGACCATAATGAAAAATTTTTGTAAAGAGATGCAAATAAAACCAGAGGACAAATTTTTAGAAGTAACACTTGCAGGATTTGCACACTTCAAATTTTGATGTTATCCAGTTTTATTCCAAAGAGGCTATACTAATTTTTTCCATTTCTACACTGTATATATCCCTGTCTCACACTATGAATTTCCAAGTTTTATAACTATCACCAGCCTGACATGTGAAAACTGTCTCATGGTCTGAATTTACATTTCTTTAATTATAAATGAGAATGAAGATGTCTAAAAGATACTTTTTCTCTTTGAACTCCATTTTTTTAAGATTTATTTATTTTACAAGGAGAGACACAGCCAGAGAGGGAACACAGGCAGAGGGAGTGGGAGGGAGAAGCAGGATTCCTGCTGACCAGGGAGCCCAATGTGGGGCTGGATCCCAGGACCCTGGGATCATGACTTGAGACGAAGGCAGACACTTAACGACTAAGCCATCCAGATGTCCCTGAATTTTTTTTTTCATATCCTTTGTCTATCTTGTGAGATCTATTTGTACTTTTCTTGTTGATATATAAGAACCATGTATATACATTTTGAAGATATAGGTGCATATACAGTGCAGGTGTGGTAAAGTTGGTAGAACCTTTTTGGAACACAATCGGACATGTACAGATTTCTCAGTTTTGTTTTTTGCCTTTAATTACTGTATTTTTCCAAACAGAAGTTTTAAAATTTCATAGAAAAATTTATCTCTATAAATCTTGTTTTTAAATGTCTACTTATTTCTTACTTGAGGTCTTAATCCAAGATTACTTAAAATATTTTGCCACGATGCTTTATAAAACTACAGTTTTGTATTTTCTCTTTAAAGCATACAGATCTATTTTTCCCCTAAATGGCTCAAAAGTTTCTTACTACCATTTATTAAACAATCTATCTTTCTTCACTGATTTAAAATGCCACCTCCATCATACAACAGATTCCCTGAAGTATTTGGACCTACTTAATATTCTATTCTGTTCCACTGATCTATCCGCCTATGCAGATACTTTAAAAATGAATACATTTATGGGGTATAATTTAGCATATGTGGGTATATTTCCAGGCAATAGTTATTTGTATTCTACATTATGTTTATTTGTCACTGTGTTCCTCTGGTTTGACTTCCTCAAGGGCAAAGATTATGGATTCTCCTCCCTCTGTAATTCCCTAAAACACTAGTCTCTGCCAAGTTGACGTTATGGAAACTAAAACCAAGCTGTGTCTTGATAGAACCAATGATGGTCTGAGAGGTTTGAGAAAATGAAGCCCTAGCTTAAAACATCTGACCCCTAAAGATAACATAAAAATTACAACAATTAATTCCTCTATTTAAAAGGACTTTCCTGTTAAAATACAAATAGTTTTATGTGTTACTTATTTTGCATAAATATATCATATCATCTCCTTGGTTTAAGTTTTGATAAAAAGGCAACAAGAACTATTTAGAGAGCCAAGCAATCTGGTAAGAATAGTACATATTCCATCTCATTTAATATCTCCAAATAGCCTAGAAAATTGGTATCATTAATCTCAGTTTAAAAATAGGAAGTGGGCTCAGAGAAGTAAGTTAACTTGCCAGATGAGTTAGTGGCAAACCTTGGATTCAAACCCAAGCTTGTTTGAAGCCCAATAAGTCAGATTCAAAGCTGAGTTACATGTCTGATAAACAGTTCTAGAATGTTCCTCCACTCTCCCAGGCTTCCTCTCAGAGACAGAGTTCCCCAAGCAGGATGTGAAACAATTTCCACTTCTTGTGCCATCTCTGCAGTGGCCACATTGAGCACTGAATGGAGAATAATTTCTAGCTGCAACCATGCTCAGCAAGAAAGAGGACCATGATAAATGACCCAAGTCTGCCATGGAAGCTGGAGGCAAGAGTGCAGTGTGGGGCACTGTATTTGCCACTACTGCCCAAAGCCCGTATGCTGGAGACCAAAACAACATTTTACCAACTTTTACCACACTTACTACAGTTGTTTAAGAAAAACCCTAAAATCAATCAATAAAACTTTGTTTCCTAAATAAAGCCTTAGGACCCCAAATACAAACAAATTTTGAGAAATACAGCAAATTGAAGAGAGCATTATACATGGTATTGAAAGTAAATCGGGCTTGCAAGTTTGACATGTACAGACTCATTCTGTAATGATCAGTGCGACTCTACACCTCATAGGAACACCCACTTGACGTTCTACCTTTACTTCACCTAGGACACTGCTTTGAACTGGTTTTTGCCAGCACAAGGAGATAAAAAATTCTAGACTGGTGGGTAAATGGCACAGCATCTAATTCACCTTGTTTATAGCTCCATCCTAGAAATATATATTAAACGAAGAAACTGAGCTTTGAATCAGGTTCTATCTAGATTTACCATTCTAAATGGGGCCCTGGATTTATATGATAATCAACAGATCCAAGACCAACATGTAAGCTCTCTGGAACAGTCACTGTGAGTGTCCACCTCACTCCTATTCTTCTTCCTTTCCTTCAGAGATCTGCAAGTCTATCTAGGTCCCCGATTGTCCCCTCAACTTCATGTGACTCAGGAAAGTTAGCCCACCCACTCTTCTGACAGACCACCTGCAACGCCAAACCCCTTGTCAGTGACTAGATTAGCAGTTGCAGGAGTTTGCGTCAGAGTCCTGAGATCCAGGAAGAGGTTTGCGCTAACCATCTGAGGAGGTTCTTTCTTGTTGCCCTGAGACAGCATCGGAGAACAGCTATTTCTTTTCTTCTAGCCAACATTCTGTGCTGCTATGAGATCCAAAACGGCGGTAGCCACTTCTCTACCAGCCATCACTGAGAGGAGAATAGAGCCCAAAGAATTAGAGAGAAATGAATCAGGACGCAGCCCTGATGATCACAATTAATTCTGAACTTGCAGTTACTGAGGCAATCAATGTGTTTGAATTGTATGCTGTTACTCATCGCCAAATGCCTCCCAGATGACCTCTCTCATACACCTCCACCTCAAGTCTCTGAGGGAGTCACCCTCTAGACTCTAGACTAGGTCTCCTTGAAGGTATTTGCCTACTTGCAGACAAGACAGAACTTAAAAGCATAGCTTCAAAATTTGACCCTGACACTTATTTCCTGTGTGACCTCGGGCAAGTTACCTAAATTCCCTATATGCTCAGTTTCTTCATCTGTGAAATGGGGGAAATGGACATATTCCACAGTTTTATGAAGACTGAAGAAATAAACCATGCAAGGTGTTCAGAACTGGGCCTGGAATGTAATTACTGGCATTATTACATGAATTTTATCAGTGCCTACTGCCTGATTTCTGCCCTCTCAATTATCAGGACACCAAGTCCACACTTCCTGCATCTATTTACATCACTACCTGTAAGTTCCAACCCTGAATCTATTCCACAGTCTTTCTAGCCACTGCACCCCAATTATTCTGATTTTAGATGGATCTTCTTTACATCCAGCTCTACACTCTGGGATTTTCCAGGAATCCCAGAAAGGAGATAGCTAAAATAATCTTGTGACCTAAAGAAATACAAATCTAGTGCTTGAAAGATTCTTACAGAGTTTAACCAGTTTTTCTTGCCATAGCACTGCTTTGTAAGGGCTTGTTCCTGTGGGCTAATGTGTACAGAAAAATAAGTTACTGATTACTATTCATATTTGGCTTTGTTTCTCCATAGACAATTGTCCTACTCAGTAGCCCTCACCCCTAACTGGGGCCTCAGCTGTTTAATTCACTTGGCATTGCTTTTTTTTTTTCTTGCCAAGAAGCCACTCTGTGCCTGTTAGGCTAAATTTCAAAAAGAGATTGATCAGGGAAATTTTCAAAAGAATCTTTCAAATTTCTTTTCTCTCAAATGAAGTTGAACAGTCCTTATACCACTAAACATAGCAGTTGAGTTGGTGGGACAACTCCTTTCAAAGCACACACCTGTGGCTGTTTTCCATACGCTGGCATCAGTTTGTCTGTCCCTTTCCATGCCGCTTCCCTGGGAACAGTGCCACATATGGCTATCATTTTCTGCTTATGAAAAGGGAGTGAGAGATCAGGATCATGAGATTCTATAAACATTTGAATGGTTGAGAAATGCAAAGCAATGAGCTATTTTACAGGGCTGCTGGAGATGAGGGGTAGAGAGAGGAGAAAAGAAATTATATCTTAAAACTGCAGTGCATACCATTCTTACATGATGTCTAAAGAGACAGAAATTCAAGTTGAGCATTTAAATGTTAAAACAAAATAGACAATGCAATGTTCTTTCTAGCAAAATAGCTGCCAGACACGCAGTGGCCTGAATGGAAAAGGGGGGAAAAAAAGAAACAGAGAGAAAATGAGACCCGGAGAAGAGAGAGAAATGGATGATCCAGGGAGGGTGCAGTTAAGATGCCTGAAGTTTTACATGAAAAATAATTCTGTTACCTAAAGGGTGTTAAAACAAGAGAAATGGGGGAAAAAAGTCCCAGGCTGAACTTCAGAATCTCTGATTCCCTGGCATAGAATATATCCTCATCCGATCCCAACACTTTCGGGGCACCAATTCAATGCTGCATCAACACAAAGACGATTCAGAGGACCAAAGAAGCAACTCGGGAGAATCAAACTCCCCCGTTCAAATCAGAGCACATTATTTTCATATTTTTCTTCACCTGCTCCTCAGCTCCAAGGCAAATGAACAGAAACCAGCAAGATTTTAATGTGGGGCTGTCTTGTTCTCTTTTCGGTGGGGTCTGCACAACCTTTCCCCATCAGCACAGATATGGGGGGGCTCATTTTGGTGTGCTTTTTAAGTTTCCTGCTCCTCTACGAAATGGAATGCTCCCGAGAAACCAGAGTGGTAAAGAACTTGGAGCAGGTGATAAGACCTCGTTCTTGCACTGTCGCTCGATGACATTGCCTTGCTGAAGCTGCCTAGCAGTAATGGCTATGGAGATTACACTGGCCTACCAGCCCTGCACAGGAAGAAAACTAGCCGTGAGAACTCGGATTTTATTGAAAATCAAAAGCCAGTCAACAGGATGCTCTTTGAACTCAGCCAGGGTACTCTGAGTTGAAATCGTAACAATATGCTGAGAAAGATTTGGAAACGAAACCTCAGGGAATTATTTAAAAAATACACACATGCACACACATCAGGGTGAATTTTATAAAGGTCTATGAAAGGCTGCAGGGAAAAGTGGCTTTAAAGACAGTATTCCGCAGCCATCAAACATGTGTGCGTTTTTACGTTCAATAAATTCCTAATAACTATCATTGGACCCAAAGCACAGAGTAGAAATATGAGTAAAAGAAGCAAAGAATCATTTTAAGGCTGAAGGATAATATTTTTAAAATAAGCATAAAAAGTCATGGGTGTCTATAAAGGCACAGATAACAAGTGTAATTATATAAAGCAGTAATTCCTCACTCGTGTTCTACAAATGTTTAATGAGCACCTACTCTGAGCAAGTGTCTATTCTGTGTCACAGCTAGTGCTGTGGATACAGCCAGGAACAAGACAGTGCTTCTACCAACATTTCCAGTTTCTACAGGACTTATTTTCTCACTGGAGAAAAACAAATATAAATAAATAGGTTTATGCAGCTAAGGTCGATGTCTATAAATGATCAAGATCTGTCATTGTACTTAACATTTATACCAGCAATATAGTGTAAAAGAAATGTAAAAACACATTTGTATCATTGTACACTTTCATAGACATCAAAAGCATGACTTCGTTAAGAGTAATAAAATTATATTTATGAAATATATATTCTTTATTTTTTCGTATCCTTCTAAGTTGATACATAGAAGCTGTCTTTAGGTCAATGAGTATCTGAACTGAAGATTCATCACTTTCAGCAGGTCAAAGGGTTTCCCCTTCTTGGTTATCATTATGTTTAACATTTTCAGGTTCTCATTCTCAAGTAATTCTTTAAACAATCAAATAAAATGCAATCAAATATTCAAATAATTGAGCAAACAACCATATAAAAAGACAATCCTGCTGAAGAGGAATTGTTCTCTGGCACAGAGTTTTGGTATATAACAGCTTGAATTTTTGTCACCTGATTTAAGTCTAAACTTAATAAACAAAAAGGTGTTTTAGAAGGGTGAAAATATAATGTCATAAAACATGGTTTGTATGGAAGCTGAATTGAAGGAAGTCTCTGTGCCTTCACATGTTGTGTCAGGCACACATGCTGAGTCGCCATAATTACAATAGGGCTTCCATTAGATGGATACCCTGGAACCCAACTTTCCAGGTCTTGCCCTCCCTGCAGTAGGAAAGATAGGGATCTGAGCCTCTGAGTGAGGTCCAAAGGAGCCACTAACAGTTTCATCCAAAGGGAATGGAAGACCACAAACATTAGTCTTCTCGGAGTCAAGAGATGTGAGAATGGGGACCAGATGACTGGTGCCATTTCCCTATCTTCTTATGCACACATCATCAATGGGTGTTCTATTGAGAAATGAAATAGGCTGTACGTTTTTTAAGGTAGCCCACAAAAGCAAATTTGCAACACTGTCCTTCAATGATTTCCTTAGCCTCTCTGAACTTCAGTTCCCAGGTCTCTGAAATGAAGGAGGATAATTAAATGAAATATCTTTATAAAAAGAATATACTGGGACACCTAGGTGGCTCAGTTGTTGAGCGTCTGCCTTTGGCTCAGGTCATGATCCCAGGTCAGGCTCCCTGCTCAGTGGGAAGTCTGCTTCTCCCTCTGTCTGCAGTTTCCCTTGCTTGTACTCTCTCTCTCTCTCTCTCTCTCTCTGATAAATAAATAAAATCTAAAAAAAAAAAAAAAAAAAGAATATACATGTCATGTGGGTCACTGAATGGAATAAGCCAGTATCACTAACAGGTAACCAAAACAACAAATCTTGGTGAGTAAAAATTCATCTAACCCTTGATACATCTATCATCTAGCACTAAGATAACAGAATTATCAAGAATAATCTTTAAACCAACATTAGAATTTTAAAACAAATTCCTATAAAATACATCAAAGCAGATATGATCAGTGAATATAGGGGTTTAAACTGTCCTGTAGAAACAGGATTTACTTTCCAATAAATCAAATGTCTGTTTTCATTTTCATATTTTAGGTTTTGTTGTTGAAAACATATTGATTTCTAATACCATTTATGTTTATTGTCCTAATCAAATTTGTTTTAGCAGAGAAATTACTGTTTAAGAATCTATGGGGTTTTATTCTATTTCTACTTTTCAATCAGCTACGGAATATTTTTAAAGTATATAAAATACAAATTTTCTATCCAAGATATAATTGAACAACACCTTCATTGTTTTCTAAACAGATTATTTTTCTAGTCCCACAAGTCTCTCAGTAGCCATGTTCCCCACTTCCTAAGTTTAAAAGATTCTTTGTGAGATACTTCTCTGTTTTCTTTAAAGTGGGTTGAGTAGCATTCAAAGTACAGCAATCATTGCTGCCTTCCACATTTGTCACCTTCATACAACACCATAAATAATATGCAAAAATCAATAACAATTTTATCCTGGTTCAATGCCATTTTGTGTAGGAAAAAAATCTCTGTAGATTTTAATATTCTTCTCTATTTTTTAAGAAAATTAGCCAGTAACTTTGTGGTCTTTTATCCTCCATCAGATAAAGTTTACTCAGGGGTCTTTAAAAACAAATGGAATTGAGACTGGGAAAAAGAAACCCATTCTACCTCAGTTCCTCTTCAGTAATGGTAGACCTAACTAGGAGAGATTAATTTGTTCAAGAACATATGTTGATTTTTAAGATAATGAATAATTTCATTTTAATAAATAATGTTTATTATTTATTACTAAATGTTTAAAATATGTAAACTAGCTCATTTATTACATATTATCTATCTATATAGTGTGTTTTTGAAAATCTGAGAATTGATATCTACACGAAGCACCACACCTTGACTATCACCAGCACATAACCTGCAGCTCTTAGAGAATAGCTCAGAGACAGCACCACATAATGTTCTCACAGTGCTCCTTGGAGAAATCAGGGGGGCAAGTGATGCCACAAAAACAAACAACCTCCAAATCTCAGTGGCTTGAGACCACAGCGTTTTGTACCTTGCTCATGCTATGTGTCTATCACAGGCCAGCAGGGGCCTCTGCTCCTTAAAGCCTCACAGGGATCCAAGCCACTCTCTGCTCCATCTGCACTCATGCTTATATAACCACTAAAGCAGAAGGGAACAAGAGCTAAATTAACCAAGCGGTCAGCATTAAAGTTTCCTCTTCAAAGTCAGAAACTTCATGTGCTTTCACACTTCTTCCAGGGCAACCCCATGGATCAGCCAAGTCTATGTGGGAAAGAACGCAAGATTCTTCACGTGCTTAAGGAGGGCACGTATTGCATGGAGCACTGGGTGTTGTACATAAACAATGAATCTTGGAAACACTGCATCAAAAACTAATGTTGCATTTTATGGTGACTAATATAACATGATTTAAAAAATAAATAAAATAAGGAGAAACACACACATTGTGTGGGCAGCTCTAATGGCTGTCAGAGCCCCACTCACTCCGTCTTCAAGAAAAGAAACTGAGGAGTGCCTGAGTGGCTCAGACAGTGAAACATCTGCATTTGTTTGAAGTCATGATTCCAGGGTCGGAGGTGGAGCCCCATGACACCAACAGTAGCCTGCTTCTCTATCTCCCTCTGCCTCTCCTCCTCACCAACTCATGCTCGCTCTCGCTCGCTCTCTCTCTCTAAAATAAATAAATAAAATCTTTTAGAAAGCTTAAGAAAAAATGAAATGAAATGAAAAGACAGGAGTTTTAACAACTGGCCCAATAAAAGCCCCAAATTCTTCAGTGACATTCACTGAGTAGAGTAAGAATTACTATTTTCTCTCAGAAAAGTAGTGGTAAATGCAAATATGCCTCTTAGAGTGATCCTTTGCTCCTTTTGTGTTTCCAAGGTATTGGTAAATGGGAACCTGGCTAGCTTCAAACCCCTCCTGAAAAATTAGGAAGAAGTCAGTATGGACTTGAGAACATTGGATTAAGACACATGCTCCCTAATATTTATTTAAGCTCTATGCCAGATGCTACACTTAGTGAGGGTTTTTTGTATCATCTCTTACCATCTTCAGAGCATCTATACAAAATATGTAGATACTATCATCATCTCCACTCTACAAATGAAGAAGGTTAAGAAGATGGCAGAACTTGAAGGTGAAAGAGGAAGGATTTGGTCCTAGCCCGCGTGGCCAATCAACATATGATAGAGAGTAACATTGGTAAAGTGTTTTATTATAAGTGCCGTTTGAATGTATGTATTTCAATAAATGCCAGTTCACAACTATAATTTGAGAAAGGCATTCAAAAACAGCATTCCAGCACATTTTTCCATTAAAAAAAATAAAAGCACTCGCTTTTAACTTTGTCAGATTCCTTTCATACATCAAAAGGTAGGATGTATAATGAGCATTTTTGGAGCTACTCTATAAATTTCACATGGCTCTAGGCTAATTAGAGAATTTTAAATATTACTAAAAATGAGTGAGACTAAAGTTTACAAGGAGCATACTGGGAACATGACAATTCATACCTGTCTCATTTTTTTGTGTGGAATGGCATTCATGGAGGCCACATGAATGTCACCCCCTGGAGTTGTTCAGTGTACAATGTGTGTGATCATATGTCGAGGTCATAATGTTTTCCACGGGAAACCTACTTTACCTACCCTCCTATCCCAAGTTGTCATCTCTTGACAGGAAGTCCTGTCCTATTTGGTTTTCCAAATATCCTTAAAGAATTTAATACCTTAAATTGTTTTCCAAATTGATAGTAGAGAATATTGATATGATAAGCATTATGAAACCAAGACTTATAAAAGTACATCTGTTGCTAGAAGAATTAGTGTTTGGATCTGCACATGGAAATTATATTAATTGAACTGGGAAACCTCAAAAACAGTTTAAAACCTCAAAAAGCGCTAAAGCTTAAAAAAAGAGTTTAGAATACATTTACTCAAGTATAGAATAAGTATTCAACTTAGCTATTTTAGAACTTTGTAGCAATAGAGTATGTGGCATTATAAACTTTGTATGTTTACTAATATCTACAGGAATAAATCACAATTATTTTCAAGAATACAAAAAAGGTACAACACTTCGGTCCATCAGCTTCAACAGCTTTGTATCCCAATCTCCATAAAATTTCTGGTTTATTCCCCTCCTTCCATAGGACCCCATCACAGACCCCACAGGATCTTTCCACACTACTGTTGTATCTTAATTTCATTTTAATCATTTTTTTTTTTCAATCCCTCAACACACTCTCGTGTCAGCAAGCTGCTGTTGATCTTGAGAAGTCCTTTGTTGCAAATCCCACTGAGCGGCTTTCTGCAAAGAATTGCCCCCTTTGAAGACTTGCCCAGTGGTCTTTGTGTGAGCTGCTTCAGTGAAGGAATAGAGAGGCATGCCTCAGGTAAGAATTTTTGCAATGCCTTTTCAAACGATATCTGTACACGTTGGTAGTCATCATAGATTCTCTGCTGACCTAAGAGATTTTCGGCTTTATAAAGGCTGTGGCAGAGCTAAGAATATTCATCAATCCTTTTCTTCTTTTGAAATGGGCCCAAAAAGGAATGACTTGTGGGCAAATATTGATTTCTTTTCCCAAAGATCAACTGTTAAGTAAAAAAGGACACCTAAACATGAAATTGAAAAGTTTATATAGTCAAACCAGACAGAAAGCAGAGAAAGAAGACTATACTTCCCTACCTGGGAGCACAGGAGCTAAGGAACAAGTGGGAATCTTCTCTGGAAGCTGAAGGGAAGTGAATGAGGGAATTGAGGGCTGTGCTTCTCAAACTTAAACCTTGTGCACAATACAAACTCACTGGGGATCTTGTCAAAATGCAGATTCTGATTCGCTGGGTCTGGGTTGGAACCTGAGAGTCCACCTTTCGGACTAGCCTCCCAGCAATGCTGATTCTGCTACTCCAGAGCTCAGACTTTGTGGACCAAGGTTTTAGGCCACCTACCACCCACCATCATGTCCTCTAACAGCAAGCCTCTGAGTTCTTAACAGCAAGAAAGGGGAAAGTAGGCATCCACCCACCACATCTGCATCGCCTGCAGCAAAGAATAAAGAAGCTTG
>PITA01027651.1:0-14845 GCA_004023965.1 Spilogale gracilis | reverse complement strand
TCCTCTCCCCCTCGTGAGCCCCACGTAAACACAGAGGGAAATACGCTGTCTCTGGCTTTGGTGGGCATGGGGTTCCCATGGCCAGCGCTGTTCTCACGTCTCCCCTTCCGTTGGCAGCGACGGCGCGGGCAGGAGCGGCACCTACGTCCTGATCGACATGGTTCTCAACAAGATGGCCAAAGGTGAGGCGGCTGCTTCGTGGCTTTGTGGCGGCTCAGCCGGACCACGTTGCCATGGCAACCTGGGGGTGCTCCTCTCCTTCCTCTCGCCTTGGAAGGAATCAGCCGAGTGTTGTCCCTTCCCCGAGTCCGTGAAAGCATGTGCAGCAAGCGGGGTGTTTCTGAGGCTCGTGCTTTGTCGCCAGGACGGCCCTGGGGCACGGCGCACAGGGCACGCGGGGAAGGAGCCGCCCCCTGGGTCCTGGGAACGTCCCCGCGGAGGCCACGACAGCCGTGGGCTCTGCAGCCGCCGGAGCGGCTCCCAGTGTCCCTGGCACCCGCGGTGTGAGCCTCCCTGTTGCCCAGCCGGGTGAGCAGTGTGCGGTGGGTGGCCTTCTCCCCGGCAGGCCCTCAGCACCCTCGCCGGGCCCTTTGCCCCCGCAGGCCCGCACGTCTGGATCTTCTCCTGGCACACACAGCGCGCGGGCTCGGTCCTGGAGCACGCTGACCCGGGAGGACCAGGCACAGGTGTGGCGGCTGCAGCCCACCCAGCCTGGGAGCAGCCCCCCGGGGCCAGCAGCGAGCGGCTCGGCCCCCTGGGCGCCCCGGAGGTGGGTGCTGAGCTGCTCTGGTCGCTCAGACGTGCTCTCCGGACCAAAGCCAGGAGGCGTCTCCAGAGACCAGGGAGCGCGCTCAGCAGCCGCTTTCAGGGAAGGAGAGTCCTAAGCCAGTTGCCATGGCGACTGAGGAATCCGGCAGGTTTCCTAAGCTCTCTGAGGGAACACCGCTCTCCCCCGTGGTGCCCGTCCACATCCCACCGGGGACCTGGAAGGAGGGCCCGCCGAGGTGGGGCCCCTGCCTCCCTGTCACCTGTGAACGGCACTGCCCCGGTCTGCAGCCGCACGTGCACACACGCGCCCACGCCTGCGCGTTCTCACCGACAGGCCCCAGCCTCCAGAGCCGCCATCCTTCATCCTTCGCCCAGAGCCAGGAACGGGTGCTGATGATAGAGATGAGTTTCCGAGCATTTTCACGCACATGCAGCAAGCCCAAACTAAGCATTTCCTCACCCCACCTTCTTCTGGTTAAAAAGAAGGAGAAAAGTGGACCACATGTCTAGACCAAGGATGTGGGTTTGTGGCCCCCGTCTCACACAGAAGGACCAGCCCCGGCCACCGGAGGGCCAGCAGCCGGCCCCGCCTGGGCGCCCCGCACCCTGCTCGGTCTGCAGCCTCCCGGGCCGGCCACCGCGGACAGCCCCAGATGGCCTTTGCACCGTCCAGTCTTCTTTTCAGCGCCCTAAGTGGGCAGGGTGCTGGCCACTTGCAAAGAGAGGAACCAAAGCCGAAAGACAAGTGGTCTGGTGCTGTTTTTAGTGACACATCCTGGTGTTCGGTCCTAACACAGTCCTAACGTCTCTAGTTAAGAGTTTCCCGGCCACTGATGACACTGTCTTACAAGTGCATCTTCTCATTTGCAAATCTGCAGTTACTGGGAGCTCAGAGCTCTCGAGACAATGTATCTTCCTTCCCTACACCTGCCCTCCTCTGCACACGCACTGTTTCCCTTCAGTTAGACGAGAGTTCCTTCTGACGGCTGCAGACCGTGGTTGGTGTTTGCGAGAGGGCCGTGGTGGGGAAACAAGGTGACAGGGTAAAGCACGGGTCCCCTTGGCGTCACAGGGGAACCCGGCTCACCCACGGGCAGTGGACGGATGCCACCGCGCTCTCGGCACCGTGGGGGTCACACGGGTGTCCTGGATTTCTAGGGGTGCGGGCCGGCTTCACCAGAAGCCGCCGCGGAATAATGTCGCAGCCGGAGGAGCGGGCCGGGGCGGGGCCTGACTCCATCATCCGAGCCCGGCCGGCCACCGAGGGCAGCTTCCCCTTCAAGTGTGGCCGGCCCTCAACAATGGAGCCCAGCCGTGTGGAACTGGCCGAGGAGAGCCGTCTCCAGGCCGCGTCGGAGATGGGTCCCCTCCATTCTGTTCTTGACGTGCTCCCCTCTGCCCAGGGGGCGTGCGGTGTGAAATCCTCTGACCTGGGCTGGGTCTCAGGAGAGATCAAAGGGCAGGGCGGCCCCTCGCCGGCCGAGGTGGGTCTTTCCCAGGCCACCACACTGTGCGGCCGCCGCCGGGGGCTTTGTTCTGGGCTCGGGGCCGGTGCGGCCGGGGCAGCTGGGGCTGCCTTTGTCTGGGCTGAGAGGCCGGAGGCCGCGCGGCGGACCCCGCGTTCATCAAATGATCAAAGGCCCAAAGCCTGCACACGAAACCTTTCTTCCCGTTTCCTTTTCTTAGAAGGAATAAATGGCGTGAGGACCGAAGAATGCAGAGCTCCCCTGCGCGGCCGCCGAGCCTCCAGCCGTCACCGGCCAGCCGGCCGCGGCCGTGCCCACGGAGCCCTGGCTCATTCATCGGGCCCTCGGGGATTGAGGCCTGGGGCCCGCTCAGGGGCCTCTGAGAATGCGCGCGGCTGATTCAAGCTCTTCTCCGCCGTCCAGTTTATAGCGACCAGAGGAGAATGCAGTTTGAAATCACATAGGCCCCTGCTCTCTGCCCCGTGCGAAAAACGCTTCTGCATGTTCTCCAGAGCTGTGCCCTTTAAAATCTCTGTCACTCAGGGCCACCACGCCGCGCCCCGCTGGGTGTCGGAGGGCGCACACGGCCTCCCCGGGCTCCCCTCCGCGGCCGGTATTCAGAGACACACCCCCCCCCGAGCTCGGGGAGTCTCATTCCTTTGTGTGCCGGGGGCCTCAGGACCGGGGACCTCACGGTACATGCATGTCACCTGCCCCTCAGGCGGACAGGGGTGCGGACGTGCCGCCTCAGAGACCAAGCCGTGGGGATGTGGGCAGGTCTGCACACCCACGCGGCCGTGGGTCCGGCACCCCCTTCTGTCTCAGTGGCCTGACCCGCTTCCTGCTCTCTGTCGCCCAGAGCACTCCAGTCAACAGCCACATGCAGGAGGGAGCGCGTCCTTTCCCTTCTGCTCGCCGTCCCTGACACTCGCCGTGCTGCAGGCCCCTTCCTGGGACCACACGGCACGGGTCCTTCCGCGACGGGATTCACTTCGCGTCCTCCGGGCTCACCTGTGGCGCCCGCGGCTGGATCACGTCCCGTCGTGTGGACAGACCACCCTCGGGGTGCGTCCAGCCTACAGCCCTTGGGCGTCGTGTGGCCGGGAATGTGGGCCCACAAACCGCTCTCCACGCTTCTGTTCCCCCCCCTTCTGGGCCTGGCCCCAGGGTGCGATGCCTGGCCTTCTGGGCGTGTGAGGGTCTGATCACACCACGTCTTTCCATCCTTCGTCACTCTCTCTGGTTTTGGTAGCAGCCTTCCCAATGTCTTCAAAGTGGCGTCTGCTTGTGGCTTTGATTTGCATTTTCCTAATGACTGTGATGTTGAGCCTCTCTTTATGTTTGTTGGCTATTTGGATATTTTCTTTGGAGAAAAGTCTGCTCAGGTCTTTTGCCCAATTTTTAATTGGGCTATTTGGTTTCTGTTGTTGTTGAGCTACAGAGGTTCTTTCAACATTCTGAATATTAACCCCTTTACCAATATGTGATTCACCATTATTTCCTCTCACGGAATGGAGAAATTCTCTGGGAGAAAATAATTTCATTTTCTCAATGGTGTCCTTGGGGCGCTTCACTTTTATTTATTTTTTTTTTTTATGAAGTCCTGTTTGTCTTTTTTTCCTGTTGTTGCTTGTGCATTTAGGGTCCCGTCCAGGAAATCTTTGGCCAAAACCAACGTCATGAAGATTTTCCCCACAGGAATCACGATATTATACTCCTGAAACGAACACAACTAGAATTAAAACCTAAACTCAATAAAACTAAAAAACAAAAATAAATAAAGGTAGTAACATACACATGTCCATCGGCACGTGAGAAGACACAGAAAGCTAAAAGGGCAGGTTTTCTTACCTCCCTGCCTCGATCTGCAGGTGTGCGGATTCTTAACTCGTTCATGGCATCATCTTAGGGCCTTTGTACGTGAACACACACGATTTTTATTGATTTAGCTGATCACAGCCATTTTTCCTAGAGTAATACATGATCAATACGGACACACAGAGAAGGATTTCTTTAAGCCCACCCCAACTTTGTTTCCTAAGTGGAGCCACCAGGGGCCCCGTGGACAGGAACGTGTTTACCGCCATGTCTCAGGTAAGACCCCTTGGGCTCAACTCGCCCAGGGGTCTCACAGCCATCCGGCGACCTTGCTGGGATTCACAGCCCGTGCTCTTGATAACAACGCCATACATTGTCTCTTCCAAGGTGACAGACTGTCCCCGTTTTAAAGTCCGCAGTGAACTGTCTGGTTTGAGAAATGCCGTCAAACCCACCATGAACTATCACCTTACACCTGCGTCCTAGTATATAAAAAAATAAATCCCCCTACATTTTCTTATAAGAGATGTTGACTTTCAATAGTAGGTCAGATCCCGGGCTCCTGGGGGCTCCGTCGGTGAGGCGTCCGAATCCTGATTTCGGCTCAGGTCGGGATCTCACGGTCATAGGGTGAGCGCCACGTCAGTGGGGGTGTGCTGCGGGTTCTCTCTCCCTGTGCCCCTCCCCCACTACTCCCTCTCACTTGCTAAAATAAATTTTAAGATCTTTAAGAAAACAGCAGGTCAAAGTAGAAGATGGGATACTAGCTTTGGGAACCAAGAGAGACGACCCAGCGGAAGGATTACAGGACTCGTCGAGTGCCTGCCGCTGGGAGCCTTCACACCAGGACCCACTATCTACAATAAGTAATGATATCACACTATCTTTTTAAAAATGTCCCCCAGCTGAACTGAAACATAATTGCAATAAAACATTGTGTGAGTTTCAGGTATTCAACGTGGTGGGCGTGACCGGCTGGCCGATGAGACGGGCGCCCAGGCGGGGTTGGTAGGCGCCTCCTTCAACCCGCCCGGTTGATGATTCCTTTTCGCGGTGAGAACGTTTAAGGGCTACTCTTTCGGCAACTTTCAAATATCCTGGTGTTGTTAACTATCAAAATATTTTTCTTAAATAATATTTCACGGCTCCTTGAGCGCTTTGAAACCTGTCGCTCCTCCAGAGACACACTGTTCCCTACGCCGCCATCACACCCGCCACATGTCTCACCCAATGCCACCCGGGACTCGTGACCACTGTGCTGGGGGACACAGGGCACCTCTGTCATCTCAGGACGTCCCACGGGACCACGGGGCTCTGGGGAGCAGCCTCTGGAAGGATCTCCCTGCTGGGTCCTGACCCCGTCTTTGCTCCACACGGCGTCCGATGGCATCTGAAAGAGCAAGCCCTCAGAGGCCCTGCCGAGCCTCCCATCTCCCCACCGCACCCCTCGGGCCGCAGCCTCTCTAAGGGGGGTGCTCAGGGCCTTCCGCATATTGCGTCATGTTTCCCCAGCTCCTTTCTCCTCTCCTGGGTCCTGCCGGGCCTCGTGGCCACTGCCACCATACCACAATGCCTTTCTTATGGCAAAACCATGAAAGTGTCGTTTCAACCTGGTGTTTATGGAAACCCTGCCAGGCATGGTGTCCGGGGAGACACGGTGACCAGGCCAGAAGATGAGGTCGCCCTCCCTGAGTTTATTCGCCGTGGAGAGAAACGGACAGAGTCTGCAGCTGGTAGGGGTAGAATCCGCCGTGAGGACCCTCGCTTGGGACGCAGGGTTCCGGGGGTGCCTCCCCCCCACCTGCGGCAGAGCGCTGACCAGAGCTGTGGACTGCCACCCTCGGACAGAGGGGGCCTGAGGCTCATGCGCTTGGACACTTCGCTGTAAACCGGGGCAGCAGACCTCAGAGGTTTGGCGACCTGCCGAGAGGCCTCCCACCGTCTGGGCCGAGGCAGAGCCCACGGGGATGGCGGAGGGTGACCCAGGGTGAGCACCGCAGACACGGGCGAGCTGTGGGGCTGGGGAGGAGTTGTTTGGGGCCTGGCATGGCAGCCTTACTGACTGGGGTCGGGGCCAGGCCCTGGGGGAAGCGACAGGCAGGATCTGCAGGACGAGGGGCTGGAGGGTGTGGGAGGCCGGAGCCCGCCCTCCCCTTGGGCACACCGTGGCCAGCTCGGCCAGACAAGACGGGCGGGAGGACAGGCCGCAGGGGACAACATCGCTTATGTGTGGCTGAAGCTTAGAAAGCCTGAAGACCCAGCACAAAATGAATTTCACAGAAAGTCCAGCTTTGGCACAACTTCAAAGCCAAAGCGCCTCCTCGCAGCCTCGTGGCGTCTTCGGCGGACACAGTGTCCAGAACAAGCGGGGGGGGGGGTGCTCGTGAGCACCGGCGGGCGGGGTGTGCGGCCTTCTTCCCTCCCCGGGCTGGACCCACACTCCCACCCCGAGCTGCCCTGCCTGGTGGCTCACGGCAGTGACAGGTGCACGGGCTCAGACGGGACAGCAGCGGGCTACCGTGATGGGAGCCGTGCACAACCTCGCCCTGACTCAGGGGAGCGCCCCAGGAACCGCGTCCCGGGGCCGGGAGCCCGGCGGGGGGCACACCGTAGAACAACACTCTGTGGATCTGCTTCCTCCAGGAAGCGCCGTGAGCACCGCGTAGTAGGCACGACCCCACCGCTCAGCTCCTGAGCACTCTCCGGCCCTTGGAGTGAGCAGCGCGGGCCAGGCAACAGCGACAGCTCGGGGGGCTCAGACTGCCGGGGGAGGGGGGGGAAGGTCGGTCCCCGTGAGGCCGGCCTGCAGAGCAAGCGGCCCTCCGTCCCACCCCTCCCGGGTCAGATCTGCTCGTGGGGCCTTCTGGGGTCACCCACGGGCAGACCCCCAGACACCAGCCCACGCGAGACACCCACAAAGCACGGGTCCACCTGCCTGGCTTGGCTGGTGTTGGGGGCTGTCCCTCCTGTGAGTTCGCTTCCTTCTGCTGGACCATGGGCCGCCAGCCTGTCCATCCACTTGTCCCCCTGCCCCAGGAGCGGCATCGCCCTCCGTCCTGCCGTCCCCAGGATGGCTGGAGCCCTGGGCCCTGGGGCTTTCCTGCCAACTCCCCAGCAGGGCTCTGCCCACTGCGGGGGGAGGCCACTCCCACTTGCGACCGTGACCCTCCCCCTGGACACCCCAGGCCCCTCACAGCTGCAGGTCACACCTCCTGCTCATTTCCTCCCCACAAGGCGAGGACATGTCGCTGGTCCTGCCAAGACCCCGTCCGTTCCTGGCGGCGGGAAGTCCCCACGCACAGCCATGCTGCTCACTGGGCACGGGCGGCTCACAGGCTGTGTTAAGTAGGATTCCGAGGCCCTAGCCAGAAAGGGTGCTGTTGGCTCAGGGCAGTGGTACTGGGCACTGTCCCTCTGTCTATGAATTAGTGACTCTTTCATAAGCGCCCCCGTAGTCACCTGGACTTCTGCAGGACAGAAGACACCGTGCTAAGTGTTAACGGTCCCATGCTGTCCTTCCGACCTCCGGGCTCCCTCCTGGTGCCTCCTCGGCGTCTTCTCCCCTTTCCACGAGGCCAGAAGAAGTCCACGGAAGAGGGGCCCAGCGCTTCACCGGCCGCACCGAGAGTGTGGACTGTCCCCAGCCAGGCCGTGGACTCCGACGTCCTGAGTCAGAAGCAGAGGTGAGGCCTGAGGGAGGAGGGGCCTGCAGAGCCTGCGGTGCCACTTTGGAGAGCGGTGGATGGAGGGTGAGTGGCCCTGAAGGACTTGTTCCTCTCTGCGGCCCGGCCCGGCTGGCTTCCACCGCCCAGGCGCTCTGGCGAAGCTGCTCGGAGCCGCAGGCTCCCTACCAGGAGCCCCCCACCGGCGTTCCTGGTGGCTTGGCGGGGGTCCTACAGGGTCTTTTCCTGCGGCTCCCAGGACACATTCGTGCACATTCAAGACGCCGGCCCTTCCCTGGGCTGCGTGGAACCTCATGGAGAGGAGGTTCCACCACACCTGCGGGCTTCTGCGACCCCACAACCTCTGCTCACGGCACCTGCTGCTCGGCCGCACCTGTGCGTGGCGAGCTCCCTCACACCTGGGCGCCGGGCCCATCGGCTCCCCGACCGTGGGTGCCCCGCGGCACGAAGGCGCTCCGGCTGGAGGACAAGGCGCTCAGCCCCGGAGCAGCCCCGCGCTCTCCCGCAGGACTAAAGGCGCTGGGTTAAATGAGCGTGCACGCCTGCAGAGCCTTACTTCAGTCTCACTAACATCATCTATAGGTACTTGGAAACATCTCAGTCTCTCCTGAAAAATGATTTTTGAAAAAACATGGAAAGTATTTGGGGTTTGGGTCTCGATATACTTGATTTTCAAGGGAAGAGGATGCAAATTTGTCTCCTTGGATCCAGTGAGACACGGGGAGACCACACTCCCATCTCCGAGGTCGGCGGAGGTCCCCCCGGCTGTGGTTCCGACAGGCCTGCATCTGCTCAGGGGCGCAGTGGGCCCCGCTGTCCCCGGGCAGTGAGCAGCCACTTGGCGCCTGGAAGGCCTTCAGCGAGAGCAGAGCCGTCGCCTCCTGACGGCAGAAGTGACGCACCTGCTCATGCAAAGTGAAGGCTTTGCTCTCTTACGCACTTGACACACCTTGTCTTTTACCTTGAAGACAAGAGCCCACGGGGACCCTGCGGTCTGCAAACCCTGTGGCAGAAAGTGGGGAAGCCGAGGGGGCCACGCGGGCAGACTGTCCCCGCCACGCTCAGCCGGGAGCGCCGCCAGGAGAGCGCAAAGTCAGCCCCATCGAGAGTGTGGTTTCCTGAAACTTCAAATCCACCCTTTCGCTGTAAAAAAAAAAAAGTTTTAATACTTTAATCATACTCATCTTCTCTAGATGTTCATTGTTTAGTGATTGATACATTTTATCTCAGGCTTAAAAACCTCTCTGGGCTTAAAAATGTATTTAGCCGGTGGGTAAACTCGGAAACCAACGGAGCCTGAGTGAAGAAGGAGAGACTAAGAGTGATGAATATCGCCGAGGGCCGCCCTGGAAGGGGCCCCCCGTGCCGCTAGCTGGCCCCGCGGGGTCACCGGAAGGACCTCGGGGTGGGCAGGGCCGGCTGAGTCCAGGCGCGCCCCCTGAGCTAGGCATTCTGCCGTTGGAATAGTCGTGACACTTCTCTCCCCCATATCTTGCTCCCATCTGGTCTCCCGAGTGGGCATCTTTCCCTGCGTTCTGCTTCTTGGACTGTTTACACCCTCCTCCACCTGAGCACCACACCCAAGAGATCTGCCCGCTAGAATCTCGCATGTTGTCAAAAGAGGGAATTTTTAAAGAGAGGATCCGTTTGAAATGCCCTAGAGGGAGCTTCCTAGATTCGAGGGGGTTTAGAGAAAGACGCACGCACACACCCGGCCGCCCCGCCCACACGGATCTGGTCATAAATGTGCATTCTGTGCCCTGCTCCCTAGGTTCCCCTCACCCCGCCCTCCCTGGGGGTCCCCAGCGCTCAGACCACAGACCGAGCTCTGTGGGCTCCCTCTGCCCTCACTGCACATCATCTGGGACCCTGACAGGCAGGGGGGCAGCAGCCGCCACGTCCCACAACTGACGTGACTTCATAAATCCATCACTTCCCCCAGTTTAGTTCTGGTTTTTATTTGTTTGTTTTGGGGTTTTTGTTTTGTTTTGTTTTTAAAGATCTTATTTATTTGACAGCGAGAAAGGGAACACGGAGTGGGGCGGGGAGTGAGAGAGGGAGAAGCAGGCTTCCCGCCGAGCAGGGAGCCCGATGTGGGACTCGATCCCGGGGCTCCGGGATCATGACCTGAGCCGAAGGCAGTCCCTTAACGACAGAGCCCCCCAGGCGCCCCAAGTTCTGGACATTTTTAAGCGTTGGTTTGACCTCACGGGTCTGACTGGGACTCTGAGCTCGGCTGCCGCGGGCGGTCTGACTCCTTGTCTAGGGACCACCTGAGCGGGCTTCCCCTGGCCCTCCCTTTCCCTGGACAGAGGCCCAGAGGGCGTCATCATGTAACAAAACAGAAGAGGTTCTGAGTAGCATTTTATCGAGGGATCCTGCTGGCTCGGGACAGCCGCCAGCGCCGTCGTCCACATGCACAGCCGACCCGGAGGGAGGGCTGCACGTGTCCCGCCGGCGCGTGGCCTCCAGCAGGGACGGCCTCCATGGCCCCCAGCGTACAGAGCAGCCCCTCGGAATAAAAGAGCCGCCGGAAGACGTTTTAAAGGCAGCTTCAAGGATCAAAGGTCGTGCCCTGAACTGCCTTAAGAAAAGAGAGGTTCTGTCTAAGTCCGGGTCCCACCGAAGCTGTCGGGTTTCATCTCGGGAGGGCTGGGACTCCTCCCTGTCCGTTGCACCGGATGCTCGTGATCCCGGGCCTGCCGCGCCCACGGCTGGAAGCCGGCGTGGTCTGTAATCGAGCAGATCTGTTCTCCGGGATCTAGGGCGTCCGGCAAGCTGTCAGCGCTGTGAATTATGACCAGTCGTGTCTCTCCGTGTCGGACCCCTGGTGCCCCGTGCCCTTGAGAGCCCACGCCGGCGCGGAGCCTCAGCCGGGGGCGGGGGGCGCCGTGAGCACGTGCAGGGAGCAGTCCCGCAGGCACCCTGGCACCTGCCCTCGCCCGCTGGAGAACGGCAGTGCCACGCGTGGGGCAGAGCAAATCTGTCTCCTCGCTCCCTCTGCGCTTAACGTTTAACCTTCCTACGGCCAGCTTGTGTCTTAAGCTAAGTTCTGTGCAGTCATTCCCGTAACTCGCACGAGGACCCAGCCTACCGGGGAAGGCGAGGCAGCGGATCCTCAGGCGTGGCCCCTGTGGAGGGCACCACACACCGTGGCCTCCAGACCCGAGCGCCCGGCTCCCTTCTTCTCCATCTCCCCGTTTAGTAGGCGGGCGATCTCCTCCCTGTCTCACACCATCTCAGATCGGTCCCTTCCCTTTCTTTCTGGGTATTGTTTCTGATCCACTGTTGAACTTTATTTTTCTTATTTAAGTCTTAGTGAACATACGGTGCGCTATTGTTTTCCAGAGTAGAATTCAGTGCTCACCCCTTCCGAACAACACCCAGTGTGATCTCTGTCTTTAAGAGTCTCTTACGGTTCAGCCCCCCTCTTCCTCTTTTTCCCACGTCCCCTATGTTCATCTGCTTTCGACATTGTTAAAATGTCTGTATTACCCACAGCAGCCTACATATCTAATGTGATCCCTATCAAAATACCACCAGCATTTCCCATATAACTAGAAAAACCCTTAAATGTGTACAGAACCACAACACACCCCAAATACCCAAAACTTGGAAAAGAAGACCGGGGCGCCTGCTGGCCCAGTCCTTGTGTCTGCCTTCGGCTCGGGTCATGATCTCAGGGTCCTGGGGTCGAGGCCCGCGTGGGCTCTCTGCTCAGCGGGGAGTCTGCTTCTCCCTCTGCTCCTTCCCCTGCTTCTGCCCGCTGTCTCTCTCTCTCTCTCTCAAATAAATAAAATACCTTTTAAAAAGGAAGGAGAGAAAAGAAAAAGGAAACCGAAGTTGGCGGCACCACGTTCTGGACTTCGAGCTCCATTATAAAAGCTGTGATCGCCCAGACAGTCTGGTCCTGGCACGGAAACAGGCCCACGGGGCCGCACAGGGTCAGGGTTCCCTGGAAAACAAACTGCATTTATTGTGGTCGCGTCAACACCCGAGGAGGAGCGCGTTCAGAGCTTGACCCCTGTCTTCCTTGGCTGAATGTCTCAGCAGACCCTGACTGCCGAGCTCCTTGGGGGACCGTCTGGCTGTTCCCAGGGGATTTCTTCTCCTTCCTAGGAAGGCTCTGATGTAACACTTGGGGGATCTTGCGGTGTCGTCCCCATAAGGCCGCCGCGTTCACTGCTAGCCCGCGATTGCTGAGCACTCTCGTCGTGTCGCTCATGGAGGGGGACACAGAGTGAGGGCGCGGGGTGACAGGTAGCCCCAGTGCCCCCTGAGCAGTTCCCCCAGCCCTGGGGGATGTGGCGCCGGATCGTCTGTCCTTCCTGCTGGTCCCCCTTTATTTGTGCAGAGATGTTCGTTCGGGCTGTGTTTCCTCCCAGAACCTCCCCTGCCCACTGGCTCCCTCTCTGCCCAGCTCAACCTGCCGTCCCGGCAAACCTCGCCGGCTGCTCGGCTGCTGACCCAACAAGCCCTGGAACCCTAGCACTTGAAGAATCACAACCACTTGAGAAACCTCCCAGTTCATGGTCCTGGTTCTGTGCCCAAGGGGAGCGATTGTGCAGACAGGGAGGGCCCATCAGGGCCTCTCACCCCTTCGGCCGAGTGGGGACTGGCTGCCATGATCGCGGCCACCGGCTCTGTGTGACCAGGGAGAGGCTGCTCCAGCGGGACGAGCCTCGGTCTCCTCCGCCAGGGGGGCAGGGGCTGCTCCCACGCCACTGCTCTGGGGACGAGCTGAGATGATGCTCGGAACCGGCCCCTCATTCGGCACGTGGGTCCCAGCCCACCTTGGAGGCGGCCTCCGGCTCCCAGTCCCCACATTTTGCATTTTCATATTGGCAGGTGTGTCTCAGCTCCTTAAACCGTAAGAAGCTTGTGGGCTTGGGACCCGGCACCACTCTTTGTCTCTAGGAAGAGACAAACAAGAACGCTTGCTGAATTAATGAAAAGGTCAAAGTCTCAAACCCAAGTAGTGTTATTTCCGTAACGCCCAGATCACCGCCGTGAGGCAGACGCTGTGTGGGTGAAACTGCAGTGAGCACATGCAGGGCATCTCCGCCCTCTCTTAAAGTCTGAGACCCTCACTGGAGCTGCGCCTTTAAAAGCCAGTATGACGGAAAAGATTTAGTGGTCTCCTTTCTCATTACATGAAATTGAAAAAAAAAAAAGACCTACACATTTGGAATTAAAGCTTATATGCTTCCTTTTTCTAAAACATTCTCTAAAATGCCCCCCACACACACACATCATCAAGCTGTCGTCTCGAACAGCGATGACTGTTGGAAGCACCCGGATGGGCACCCAGCCCCGCGATCCTGAACGAAGCCCACGGACACCGCCGCGCCTCACTTTTCCCGACAAACGCGGACACGGCGGCTGCCCAGCAGGCCTGTGAGAGACGCGTGTCATCGGGCCTCTGCGCCCGAAGGGAGCCCGGTGCAGGCGGGGGGCAGCGGGCGTGGTCGTCCCATCCAAAGCCCCCTGATCTGTGTGTGTTGTTCGTTGCAGGCGCTAAGGAGATAGATCTCGCCGCGACCCTGGAGCACCTGAGGGACCAGAGACCAGGCATGGTCCAGACGAAGGTACCGTCGGCCTGTCCTCAGGGGCGGTGGGGGCCACGGGGGTGTCTTTCTGCAGGCATTTCTGAGCAAGGAGGGAGGAGAAGGCGACCGCGCGTCTCCCACCAGGTCCCGGGTGGGACTCAGAGGACCCTCCCTGGCGGGCGGCCCCTGGTTCCGGCGACCGCCGGCATTTCAACATAGAGATGCGGTGGGACCTCCCATCTTTGGAGCCCTCCCCACCACATTCGGGGAAAGGGGAGAGCATTTCATTTTTAGAAAAAGCGTTCCATGATGGGGACACCTGAGTCGCTCAGGCGGTTAAGCGTCTAACTCCTGGTTTCCACTCGGGTCATGACCTCAGGGTCGTGGGACCGAGCCAGACTGGGCTCCACGCTCAGTGGGGGGTCTGCTTGAGATTCCCCCCCCCCCCGCTTTGCCCATCCCTGCTGCCTGCTCTCTCTCTCTTTCTCTCTTTCTATAATAAGTCCTAAAAAACAAAAAAGAAGTCAGCGATAAACCCCAGCACCCTCGCGGGGCAATGTTCCAGATTCACTACACGTTGAATCCCTCCTGTTTCCGGCCCTCAGAACCATGGCCCTGCTGTGTGGTCATCGAACAGCCCCGGGGTGGACACAGGTCCTCAAGCACCTCAGAATGGCTGATTTGCATACTTACTGAAAGGCCACGTTTGCAGCAGGAGTAACAAGAGGGCTGGCGGCGTGGGGTTACCCCGAGCTAGGTATGGGCCTGACATGACGTTGCCGTCGCGCTCGGGAGCATTCGTGTCCAGCGAGCATGGAAGGCCCTCCCGTCGGCCCCATGAAGGTACCGAGGCCATCAAGTGCAGACTCTTCCCTTCCTCGAGGCAGTCCTGACCCCCGAGCTGGGGGCACACAAGGCCGAAATCACTACGAGACGTCTTGCACAATGACTGCCTTATGCCCAGAAGGACCGTAGTTGGAAAAAGCCCTCCTATGAAGTGAAGCGCCCGAGGACTGTGCTGGGTGCCTGGGGGTGACCATCTGGGGCCCCAGAGAGCCGCCCCCACCTCCAGAGTTCTCACTGCTCCACCCAGAAGGTGCCAGCAGCCCCCAGCCCCTTCCTGTCTGATGTGACCAAGAGAACTCACGCGGGGTCTGAGCTGCCCGGGAGAGAAGGCGGCCACACGCCGGGGTTCTGTTGAGAACGAAGGCAGCGCCTCAGGAGGCTGAGGAGCACGTTCTGACCCGGAGGACCGTTTCTTAAAATACCCCAGCCAAGGTCAGCCCCGGGGACTGAGGCAAGTGAACTTCAGTCTCTTCCAGAAGCACGACCTGTTCCAAGCAGACTCACAAGAAGCCTCAGAGAAAGTCAAGAGCTGTTCTAGCCGAGCCCTTCCCCCACCAGCCCGTGACCTCCACCAGGCTGTACAGCCATGGCGAGATCACCCCATCTCCCCCCGCGGCCCCCTCCGGGCGGTCACAGCCATGGCGAGATCACCCCGTCTCCCCCCGCGGCCCCCTCCGGGCGGTCACAGCCATGGCGAGATCACCCCATCTCCCCC
>PITA01027650.1:0-20609 GCA_004023965.1 Spilogale gracilis | reverse complement strand
CACAACCAATATTGTTCTCTATTTCTCAAACCCTTAGATCACCCACAACATGTCTTTCATTCGCTCTGTCGATTTTCACCCATTTCCTGGATTGTCTGTTCAAAGTGGAGATGACCTTGGGGGGTGTAACCTTCCCTCCTGCCTCCTTCAGCATGTCCCTGAGCCCTGGAGCCAGCTGTCCCACTTAAGGTTGAGGGACCTGAGCCAGACCATCCTGATCCCATCACTATTTCAACCATGTACACAGATGTGTACTCTTTCTTGTTCCTTCAGCCCCCTCCCTCCCAGAGTTAGGTCAGATTAGCCTCCAAGCCCACATCTCAAGATTTTGTGCCTTGTGCCTCCTGCCTTCCTTTGGTGACCTTGGTGGTTTCCTGTTGCTTCTACCTTCCAAACATGGTCCCTTGGCAGTTCCTGCATCAGGGGAAGTCTTGTATCCTTTTCTGTACTTCAACCTCTTCCTGTCCTGCACCAAGCCCACCCACCATGCATCTTCTATGGATGTGATTGGAAGCAAGCCTATCCACAGGGTATCTGTCAGCCAAATGGATCCAGGGAGCGGCCATTGAATTCAACATCCAGGATAGAGAACAAACGTGCTCTGAAACCTCTTCCACACTCTGTGACTATCCCGCACTAAAACAGAAACACTAATACCTTTCTGGTTGTAAGGTGGCATCTGTCTCTATTGACACTGTTGAATGCCTAAGTGCTGAGCTGGGACAGAAAGGGAGTATGGCACCTGTGGGCTAGAATGAACTGTTACAGTATAAGAACACAGTGCTCTTTGAATTAGAGGCATAGAGTGAATAAACATTTTCGAGAAAATACTCCCAAGTAGGGCTTATGTACTTTGCACAGCAAATACTTTTTCAAATAGGTTAGGAAAGAAACCTATCTTCTTCTAGGTTTTGTTTGAATTCCAGTTGACAACATATATTGACATACTCATTTTCTATGTACCATAGATTGATTCCGTAACTTGATCTCTTACTTCGTGCTCCTCAGGAAAAGCACACTCTTAACCTCCGTCACATATTTCACTCATTCCCCCATCCTTCTCCCCTTTGTTCTCCATCAGTCTGTTCTCTATTGTTAAGAGTCTGTGTGGGTGCCTGTGTGGCTCTGTCAGTGAAGCGTCTGCCTTTGGCTCAGGTCATGATGACATGGTTCTGGGATCACGCCCCACATCGGTCTCCCTGCTCAGTAGTGAGCCTGATTCTCCCGCTCCCTCTGCCTGCCATTCTTTTTTTTAATAATATTTTATTTATTTGACAGAGAGAAACACAGCCAGAGAGGGAACACAAGCAGAGGGAGTGAGAGAGGAAGAAGCAGGCTTCCTGCCTAGCAGGGAGCCCGATGTGGGGCTTGATCCTGGGTCTCCGGGATCAGGACCTGAGCCAAAGGCAGTGGCTTAACCAACTGAGCCACCCAGGCGCCCCTCTGCCTGCTATTCTGACTACTTGTGCTCTTCCTTTAACTTCTCTGTTAAAGAAAGAATGGAAGAAAATCCTTTGGGAAAAAAGTCTGTATTTTGGCTTGTCTCTTTCTTCTTCTTTATTTTTTGCTTCCTTCAAATCTACAGAAGAGTGACAGCCTGTGGTTTTGTCTTTTTCTGAGTGCCTGATTTCACTTAGGATAACACTCTCTAGCTCCACCCATGTGGTTGTAAGTGTCAAGATTATATTCGCTTGGTGGCTGAGTAGTATTCTGTCATGTGTGTGCGTGTGTGTGCGTGCACGTGTGTGTGTGTATCATCTCATTTCTGAATTCAAATAGAACTTGGGTTCCTTCACTATTTTTTTCACGTAAATGACATTTCAAAAACAGGGTTTCATATATCAGTTTAAGTAATTGTTCTCCTATTCCTTCAGAAAAGACCAGTCATTTGAGTGTTGGATCATAGGTACTTCTCTATTTAATTTTTTTGGGTTCATCCATACTCTTTTACATTCCTACGAGTGCACCGTGGCCTTCCCTTTCTCTGTATCCTCCCAACACCTGCTGTTTTTTGTGCTGTTGATAGGAGCCATTCTGGTAGGTGTGAGGAAATATCACATGGTACTTTGGGTTTACATTTTCCTGATGATGGGCGATGGTGAACACGTTTTCATGATACATTTGGCCATCTGTATTTCTTCTTTGGAGAAATGTCTGTTATTCTATTCTACCTATTCTTTCAACTGGATTATGGCTTTCAGCTGAGGAGAGTTATCATTTCTCTATATTTCAAAGACTATGGTTTCATTCCATCCGATACCTGCAAGTATCTACTCCCGTTCTGTAGGTTGTTTCATGAGGATTCCTTTTTCATCGTTCTTCTGCTGTGCAGAATCTTTTTACCTGTCTGTAGCCCCAGTGGATTATTTTTTGCTTTTGTTTCTTTGCCTCAGGTAACATGTTTAGCAAAATGTTGGTATGGCCCATTTCAGAGCAATTACTGTCTGGGCCCTCTTCTAGGATTTTAATGGTTTCAAGACTTCCATTGAGGTCTTGGATCTGTTTTGAGTTTTTTTAAATGCATGGTATAAGAAAGAGGTCCCATTTTACTCTTCTCTGTGTGGCTCCACAGTTTTCACAACACCATTGTCTATAGAGACTGTCCTTTTTACTGGTAGTATTCTTGCCTGCATTGTGGAAGGCTAATAGGTCACATAATTGCGGGTTTATGTCTGAGCTCTGATCCTGTTCCCTTGGTTGTTGTGTGCATTTCTGTGCCATTACTGTACTGTACGGATGACTACTGCTTTGTCGTCCAACTTGACATCTGGAAGGGTGACTCCTCCGGCTTTGTTTCTCTTCCTCAAGATTGTGTTAGCTTCTCAGTCTCTTTTGTGTTCCACAAATTTTTGCAGGTTCTTTAACTTTTTTGTTTTGTTTTAAAGATTTTATTTTTTTACTTGCCAGAGAGAGAGAGAGATCACAAGTAGATGGAGTTGCAGGCAAACAAACCAGATGAAACAGGCTTCCTGCTGAGCAGAGAGCCCGACGTTGCCTCAATCCCAGGATCCCAAGCCAAAGGCAGAGACTTTGACCCACTGAGCAACCCAGGATCCCTGTTTTTGTTTTTTTTTAATTTTAAATTCAAAGAGCCAATTTGTAGCTCATCATTCATTTCAGATGTAGTGTTCAATATTAGAACAGTTGTGTATCACACCCAGTTCTAGGTGCATCCCAGGCCCTCCTTAATGCCCATCATGCAGTTATCCATTCCCAATCCTCCTCCCCTCCAGGAATGCTCAGGTTGTTTCTGTAGTTAAGAATCTCTCATGGTTTTTCTCCCATCATCCTCCTCCCCTCCAGGAATGCTCAGGTTGTTTCTGTAGTTAAGAATTCTCCCTCTCTGATGGCTTCCCATCACTTTTACCTCATTTCCACTAGGATTCTCTGTGCTGTTTCTACTAGTTCACATAGGAGTGAAACCCATGACCATTTCTCTCCATCCCATTGCATTGCAGGTGTCACCTCTGTTCACATCATCTGTATGTTTGGGAAAAATTCCTAGTAGTGCAGTTCCTGGGTTGTAACAGAGTTCTCTTTTACCTTCTTGAAGAAACTCAGTACCATTTTACAGCAGGGCTGTAAAGAGGTTGCATTCTCAGCAGCCATGGAAGGAGGTTCCCCTTTCTACGCATTGTCAACAACATTCGTTTTTCCATTCCCTGTTAATTTTAGCCATTCTAACTGGGGTCAGATAGTATCCCATGGTTTTGATGTATATTTCCCCGAGTGCTGGTGATGTTGTGCACTCCTTTGTGTGTCTGATAGTCACTTCTGTGGTACAGATCAGGTGCCCCAGGGAATACTTGTTCAGGTGTTCCCCCATGATTTGAGCTAGGGTTAGTGTTAAGACCGAGGTGCATAGGTTAGAAGGTGTTATCTGCTGATGTGAGGAGAACATCACGGAAGTCCGATCTGAGGCCTACCATTACAGAGAGTATTAGGCTCAGGGTTTGTGTTTAGTACTGTAAGAAACATAAACGTAAACTTGGATTGGGTGATTATTTCAAAAATAATTCTCCCTCTCTGACTCCTTCCTGGAATTCCCAATGGGACTGTTTTCTCACTCTGTGGCATGTCAAATTCTCAGGTATGGCTCAGGTGTCCCAATGTGGAGGGCTTTGGTGCCAGGTCTCTGGGAAAGAAGCCTGAAACCCATCATAGGGTTAGAGTTAGAGCCTAGGTGCCAGGCAGGACTTATCTGCCAGAGCTGAGGTGAGCCTCCCAGTGAGCTGAGTTGAGGATGTGGGTCAAGTTGAGTGCCAGGAAACAAGTTTGTGTCCATTTGGCCACAGAATTTGGTATTGGCACTGGTGGGCATCAAGATATCTCCAGCACTGAGGGATATTTTAGCTCCAAATGTCAGGTTTTCCTTCTGGTCTGCAATAGAAGTCCTCTGGTATGACCCAGGTGACCAGAGGTTGTGATTGTTTGGAGCAGAGCTCTGAGCATCGAAGCCTGGAAATCCACCCTGGGGTTAGGGCTAGGGCATAAGGGAGGCAGGCTGAATCTGGCGGTGCTGAGGCTGGCTTCCTGGGAGGCTGAGTTGAAGGTGTGGGGCTCTCTGAGTGCCAGATTCCAGATTGGTGTAAGGGGGGTAACTGGATTAGTGAGTGGCCTCCTAGAGGCCTGCAGCTTTCTCCTGGTTGGAACGTTATTTGGAGCTCCAGATTGCACAGTTTCCTTCAGGTTGGCATGTGGAGCCTCTGGTACAGTTCAGGTACCCCAGGATGTGTTGCTTGGGGCCCACGGCTCTGGGGACAGAAGACTGAAATCCCAAAGTATGTTTAGGTGTAGGGCCTCGAGGCATGGCCAGCCCAATCTGCCACTATTGAGGAAAGATCCCTAAGCTGTGAGTAGTAGGTTATGGATTAGGTTGAATACCAGGCTCTGGGTTTGTATCCAGGGAGCTTCTGGACATGCAGGTGTCCTCCGGGGGGCATTCCTATTTCTCCTGCTCTGAGGGTTTTGCAGAGCTCCAAAGGACACGGTTTCCTTCTGGCGGGAGGACAGACTCTTGGTAAGGTTCAGGTGTCCCCAGTCTTGTAGCTTGGGTCCCAAACCTCTGGGACAGAAGCCTGAAAACTGAACTTAGAGGTAGGGTCAGGCCCTAGGGACACAGCCAGCCCCATATACTCATACTGAGGTGAGCTCCACGGGGTTGGGTGGAAGCCGTGGGTCAAGCTGAGTGTCAGGGTCCGGGGTTGTGTCCAGGAGACCCTCAATATAGGGATGGAATCTGGAGGGTTTGCAGATTTCTCCTGCACAGAGGGTTTTGCGGCGCTCCAAAGGCCATGGTTTCCTCATGGCTGACAGGTGGAGTCCTCTGGTCTATCTCTGGTGGTCCTAATCTGTGGGGCTTTGGGGTCAGGCTTCTGGAGCCAGTAGACCAAAAACACAACATAGGGTTAAGGTTAGGGGCTAGAGGCCTGGCAGGCCTAATATTCTGGCGTTGATGAGAGCTCCCTGGGGCCTGAGTTGGGGGTGTGGGTCAGGCTCCCCACTGCCTCTGGCGGTGGCAACCTGCATAGCTGCACACTCCATGGCCTTGCCCTGCATCTCAACACTGCCTCTAGTGGCGGTAAGCAGCACTACAATGCCGTCTGGCCTCCCTCTCCCTGCAGGTCCCCACTGCAGGTTCCAGTGGTGGGAAACGCCAGTGCCTCGCCTTCCAGCGTCTCACGCTGCAGTTCACCACATTCTACTGTTGGGCTACTACGTTCACACAACTTTTCGCATCTCGTTCAGGCGTTCATCACTGCCTCCAGGGGAAACATGCAGCAAATCATTGGTAACCATGGTGTCGCACTGTATGTCCACACTGCCTGTAGTGGTGGTAGGCAGGACAGCATATGCTTCTGGCGTCCCTCGCACTGTTGAGGTCCAGTGCCTCCAGGGGTGGAAACAGAAAGGCTCTCCTGCCAGCCTCTCGCCCTGCAGCTCACACTGCTGCCTGCAGTGATTGGAAACTGCACTGCACTCCTTGCTCCCTTTTCCCCTGCAGGTGCACACTGCCTCCAGGGGTGGGGTCCTCCACAGCCACTCCTTGGGGGATCACACAGGATGGCTCACACTGCCTCCAGTGGTGGCACACTGTCCAGGATCTCACTCTTCATCTCACCACTGCCTCTAGTGACCATCAGCAGCATTGCAAGGCCTTCCACATCCCTTGCACTGCTGCTCCCCATGGGCTCCAGTAGCGGGAACAGACATTTCCATTTCTTGCAGGATCTCGCCATGCAGCTGAGCACTGCCTCCGGGGGCAGAATCCTGCACTGCCATGCCAGCCCGCAGTGTTCCCAGTGCTGAGCTCCAGGGCAACAGAGGCTGACCAATGGGCCACTTCAGCTTGCCACCCAGGGAGGCTGTGCTGAGCTGCATTGGGTAAGACATTTAAAGACCTGTCGCTGGCCATTCCCACAAGGGAGGCCGTGGGCAGATCCAGTGCAATGAGAGAAGGAGAGGCAGTGTACATGACCAACGCAGGAGGCGGTACTTAGTTAAAGTCTAAAGGATGGGGGAAGATGTTCCAATGCAGCCCGGGACTACTGGAGGCAGTTAAGAGCTGCATTGTGAGACGCTGGAAGGTCTGGCAGTGCAGGTTCACACCCATTGGAGGGAGTGGTGAGCTGCAGGGCGAGAGTCCCCAGAAGGCACAGCAATGCTGCTTGCCACCACTGGAGGTAGCAGTGAGCTGTGGCGGGAATGACTCTGGGAGAGGAGTCAGTGAGCCTGTCAGCACTGAGGGCAGGGATGAGTTGCTGGGCCAGAGGCCCTGAGAGGCAACACCTGGCAGCTTGTTCCTCCAGAGAGCAGGCGTGTTTGTTGAGACTCTTTCCCCATGCTCCAAAGTGTTGGTGAGAACTGCTAGAGCTGTCCACCAACTCAGCATTGTGCCCGTGTCCCCAGGTTTGCCATTCATCTGATGTCAGGATGGTGCAGGAGGGGCCAACAAGTGGGACTCGGGAGCCGGGAGGAAACAGTCCAAACTCATGTTGCCTTTGGACCCCAAGTGTTGAGCATTTCCCTGGAAGAGTCACGCCCCTCTTCCCGAGTAGAGAATTGTATTGGTTGACTTAAGAAGGAAGCTACTGACCCCTTCTGAAGCCTGCAGGTATCTCCCCTTCTCCTAGACACTGGATCAGCTGTGCAGGCTTTAGGTTGAAGTTGCCTTCCTTTCTCCACCTGAAAACACTTCTCCACTCTGGCTCCATGAGACCCGAAGTTTGGAAATCAGCGTGAGTCAGTTATGCAGCTTGTCCCAGGACGTCAGCCTTCAGAGAAATCAGCAGGTCCATCGGGCACAGTGCACATCCATGTCAGGACTATCATGATGTCATTATGTGAATTCTATGTGCAGCTACAGATTGCATTCCTTCTCTCTCGTTGGTGGGCCAAGTCCTATTATATGGATCACAAGTCCAGGCATGGTCGGGATTGTGTATTAGACCTTAGGAGAAAGAAGCCAGAAACACCACCTTGGATTAGGGTTAGAGCCTAGGGGCATGGCAGGCCTGAAGTCTTGTTGCTGAGCTGGGACTCCATGGAGCCTGAATTGAGGGCATGTGCCCGTCTGAGTGTGTGATTCCAGGTTAGTGTAATGGGAACCGCACTGTGGGCATGCAGATTTCTGCTGCTCTGAGGACTTTGTCGGTGTCCAAATGGCAGTTTCCAGCAGCCTGGTGGGCTGAGTCCACTGGTATGACCCATGTGTATGTCATCTTTATGGCCTGTGGGCCAGGCCCCTGGGCAGAGAGGCTTGAAAATTGAGGTTAGGGTTATGTTTAGATTCTAGGGGCCCTGCAAGCACAATCTTGCAGTGCTGAGCGAGCTGCTCAGGTGGTTGAGTTTAGGGCATAGATCAGATTTTGTGGGAGACTTCAGGTGATTGACCAGTAGCTGCTGAGTGTGAGCTGCTTCCCTGGTGAGTAAGCAGATTTCTACTGCTTTCAGGGTTTTGTGTACCTCCAAATGTCATGGATTCCTTTTGCCTGCCCGGCGGTTTCCCCTGGGTCTGGTGTCCTCAGTCTGTCAGGCTTGGCACCCAGGCTTCTGGGGAGAGAAGCCACAAAATCCAATGTAGGGTTAGGGATAGGGCCTGAGGTCCCAGGAGGCCCGATCTCTTGGTGCTGAGCTCAGCTTCCTCGGAGTTTGCATTGAGAGCGTGGGTCAGTCTGAGTGCCAGACACCAGGCTGGTGTCATGAGGTCCGTGTCATTTGGGTGTGGCCTCGCCGTGGGCATGCAGATTTCTTGTGCTCTGAGGGTTTTGCAGAGCTCCAAATGACATGGGTTCCTGCTGATTGGGAGGATGAGTCCACTTATATGTCCCATGAGTACTTCTTGTGTGCAGGTGTCGGCCAGTTCTCTTGGAACCACGTCTGAAAATCCAGCGTAGGTTAGGTTTAAAGTCTAGCGTCCCAGCAGACCTGAACATGGAGCAGTGAGGCAAGCGGCTGGGAGGCTGAGTTGAGGCCTTTGGTCAGTTTCAGTGCCAGACTCCAGGTGAGTGTCCAGGGGCCTGCTGAATAGGATCTTGTTCCATGTAAGGCATGCAGATTCTCTTTCTCTGAGGGCTTTGTGGGGCTTCGAATGTCACCATTTCCTTGTGAGTGGTAGGCAGACTACTCTGATATGATTCAAGTGTCTGCAGTCTCTATGGCTTGTTGGCCCGGCGTCTGGGCAAAGGTACCTGAAAATGCAATCCTGGGTTAGGGTCAGGTGCTAGGGGCCCAACAGACCAAACTCCAGACCCTGAAATGAGCTCTCTGGGGGGCCGATTTGAGAGCATGCATCTGTTTGAGTGCCAGATTCCAGGTGAGTGTCCAGGGGCTGATGAATGTGTAGGTGTCTCCTGGTAGGCATGCAGTTATCTCCTGCTCTGAGTTTTTTGGGAAGCTCCAAAGGTGGTATTGTTCTGGCTAGATGACAGAGTCCCCTGGTATGGGTATGGTGTCCTCAGTCTGTGCAGCTCAGTGGCCAGGACTCCGGGCACAGACACCTGATATTGCCATCTAGGGTTTGCTTTTGGTCCTCGGTGCTCAGCAGACCCATCCTCCAGCACTGATTTGAATACCTGGCATGATGAGTTGAGGACGTGCCACTGTCTGAGTGCCCGATGGCAGGTTTGTATCCAGGGGCTGCTGAATATGGGCTGGGCCCTGGTAGGGATGCAGATTGTTCCCCCTCTGAAGGGTGTGGGGCACTCAAATGCCGTAGTATTCTTTTCGGTGCAAGTCACAATCCTCCTATATGGATCAGGTCTCCAACAACCTTATGGCTTGGGGGCCAGGAATCTGGGGACAGATACCTGAATATCCAACCTTAGATTGAAAGTTAAGACTTAGGGGCCTGGCAGGCTTGATATCTTGGCACTGGTCTGTGACTCCTCGGAGGCTGAGTTGAGGGCATGTGTCCGGCTGAGTGTCCAATTCCGGGTTGTTGTGAGGGGGGTCATTGAATGTGGGGGTGGCCCACAGTGGACACGCAGGTTTCTTCTGCTCTGCGTGTTTTGTGGGTCTCCAAATGGCACTATTTCTGGAAGGCTTGCAGGCTGAGTCCAATGATATGTCCCATGTGTACATAAAGTTTATGGCTGTGGCCACGCCTCTGAGCAGTGAGGCGTGAATATCAAGTTTCGGGTTCGTGTTAGAACCTATGGGCCTGCAAGTCCGATTTTGGAGTTCTGAGGCGAGCTGCTCAGGTGGCTGAGTTTAGGGCATAGGTCAGTTTTAATGCCAGACTCCAGGGGAGTGATGAGTGGCTGCGAAGTGTGAGCTTCTTCCCTGGTCAGTAAGCAGATTTCTCTGGTTCTGAGGGTTTTGTGTGACCTCCAAATGCCATGGTTTCCTTTTGCCTATAATGGAGCATCCAACAGTATGGGTCTAGTGTCCTCAGTCTTTTGGGCTTGGCGCCCACGCCTCTGGGGACAGAAGCCGCAAAATCCAACCTATGGTTAGGGTAAGGGCCTAGGGCTAGAGGGGCCCCAACCCTTGGGTGTGAGCTGAGCTATCTTAGATGAAGAGTTGAGGGCATGTGTCAGTCTCAGTGCCAGATTACATATTGGTATCATGGAGTTCACTGAAGTATGGGGTGGCCCCATGGTGGGCATGCAGAATTCTTCTCCTCTGAGGGTTTTATGGAGCTCCCAATGTCATGGATTCCCGGTGACTGGCAGGGTGTGTCCACAGATATGTCCCATGTATATTTCATCTGTTCAGCTTGGATGCCAGGCCGCTGGGGACAGATGTCTGAAAATTCAATCTAGTGTTCGGGTTGGGCTTAAAGGATCAAGAGGTCCAATCGCCCTAAGCTCAGATGAGCTCCCTAGGAGGAATATGGCTCTCTGATATGGCCCAAATCTCTGACATCCTTATACCTTGGGAACCTGCCTCAGGGGACAGATACCTGATATCCAACCTAGAGTTAAATTAGGACATAGAAGTCTGACAGGCCCAATATCGTAGGACTGTGCTGTGACTACTCAGAGGTTGAGTTGAGATTTGGGGTCAGTCTGAGTTCCAGAATCCAGGTTGGTATCATTGGGTTCGTGGAAAGTAATGGTGCCCCACAGTGGGCATGAAGATTTATGCTGCTATGATGGTTTTCTGGATCTAGAGATGGTACAGTATCCTGCTGACTGGCAAAGAGAGTCCACTGATATGTCCCATGTGTACCTCGTGTGTACAGCTTGGGGGCCAGGGCTCTGGGTAGAGAGGCTTGAAAATAGAACCAGGCCTTAGGGTTAGGACCTAAGGGCCCTGAAAGCCGATCTTGGAGCATGGAGGTGAGTTTCCCGGATAGAAGACATTAGGGCATAGGTCTGTTTCAGTGCCAGATTCCCAGTTAGTGTCCAGGGTCCTGGTGAATGTGTGTTTCTTCCATGGTAGGCATGCAGATTTCTCCTGCTCTATGGTTTTGTGGGGTTCCAAATGTCATGGCTCTCTCCTGGTGGGTACTCAGAGCTGGCAACAGACCTGAAGAGACATATATGAAAATCAAACGTAGGGTTAGTTTTAGGACCTGAGGTCATGGCAGGCTAACTCAGCACTCAGTTAGCTTCCTCAGAGGCTGAGTTGAGGGTGTGGGTCAGTCTGAGTTCCAGACTCCAGGTTTGGGTAATGGGGGCGGTTGAACATTGATGTGGCCCCAGGGGCAGAATGCTGATTTCTGCTGCTCTGAGGGTTTTGCAGCTCTCCAAATGGCACAGCGTCAGGCTGATTGACAGGGGTGAGTCCACTGATATGGCCCATGTATACCTAATTTGTGAAGCTTGGCAGCAGGGCCTCTAGGAACTTAGGGTTGAATTTTGAACCTCAGGTTAGGGTTATGACCAAGGGTCCCTGCAAGTACCACCATGGCATGCGGAGTTGAGCAGCCTGGATGGTTGAGTTTAGGGCATTGGTCAGTTTCAGTGCCAGATTCCAGGTTGGTGTCCAAGGGGCTGCTGAATGTGAGCTTATTCCTGGCTAGGCTTGCAGATTTCTTCTTTTTTTATCTTCTTCTTTTATGAGGATATTGTGGAGTTTCAAATGTCATCGATTCCTTCGGGATGTGAGGCACGGTAAGTCCACAGATATTGCCCATGCGTACCTAATCTGTGCGGCTTGGGGGACAGGCCTCTGGGAGATTTGCATTGAATATTGAATCTAGTGTTAGATTTAGGACCTAGGGACCATGCAAGCCCAAAGTCGGTATCTGGGAGCGAGCTCCTGGGAGGCCTAGTTTAGAGCATTGGTCAGTTTCAGTGCCACACTGCTGGTTGGTGTCCAGGAGTCTGCTGAATGTGAGCTTCTTCCTGGCTAGGCATGATGATTTCTCCTGCTCTGAGGCTTTGGGGAGTTCCAAAAGTCAACCATTCCTTCAGGCTGTGAGACAGAATCCTCTGATATGGCTCATGTTTCCCACATCTTTACAGCTTTGGATCAATGCCTCTGGGTACAGACATTTGAAATTCCAAGCTAGCGTTATGGTTAGGGCCTAAGGCCCAGAAGGCTTTATCTCTTAGTGCTCAGCTGAACTTCCACGGATGCTGAATTGAAGGCCTGGGTCCATCTGAGTCTCAGAGTCCAGGTAGGTTAATGATCCCCACTGAAGATTGTCCTGACCCCAGAGGGGCAAGCTAATTTTTGCTACCCTGAGGGCTTTGCATATCTCCAAATGGCACACTTTCCTGCTGACTGGCAGGGTGAATCCTCTGATATGTCCCACATGTACCTCATATGTATTGCTTGGGGGCCAGGTCTCTGGGTAGAGAGGCATGAAAATCAAACTTACCATTAGGGTTAGTACCTCAGGGCCTTGAAGCTTGAAGATGGAGCATGGAGGCACGTTGCCTTTGTAGCAGATTTTAGGGAATTGGCCTGTTTCAGTGCCACATTTCTGGTTAGAGTCCAGGGTCCTGGTGATTGTGAAATTGTTTCCTGGTAGGCATGCAGATTTCTCCTTCTCTAGGGTTTTGTGGATTTCCATAAGTCATGGATTCCTCCTAGCTGGTACTCAGAGTCCTCTGATAGGGCCCATGAATCTACCATCCTTATGGATTAGGGGCCAGACTTCTGCAGACAGATGTCTGAACATCCAGCCTAGGGTTAGAGTTAGGGCCTAGGGGCCCAACAGGCCTTATCTCAGTGCTCAGCTGTGTTTCTTCAGATGCTAACTTGAAGGCCTGGGTCAATCTGATTCTGAGAGTATAGGTTGAAGTATTGATCGCCATGGAAGTGTGGCTTGGCCCTGGGGGGGGCATGCTGATTTGTGCTGCTCTGAGGGCTTTGTGGATCTCCAAAATGGCACGATTCCCTGCTAACTGGCAGGGTGAGTCCACTGATATAACCCATGTGTACCTTATGTGTATGGCTTGGGGACCAGGGCTATGGGTAGGTTTAGTGTTAGGACCTAAGGGACCAGCAAGCCCCATCTTGGAGGACAGAGGCAAGTTGCCTGGGTTGCAGACTTTAGGGCATTGGACTGCTTTAGTGGCAGATTCCCGTTTAGTGTCTAAGGTCCTGGTGAATGCATGTTTCTTCTCTGGTAGGCATGCAGACTTCCCCTGCTCTAGGGTTTTGTGGAGTTCCAAATGTCATGGTTTCCTCCTAGTCGGTCATTGCAGTTCTCTGATATGGCCCGTGTCACTGCCCTTATGAGTTGGCACCAGACCTCTGCAGACAGACATATGGAAAACCAACCTAGGGTTAGGGTTAGGGTTAGGACCTAGGGGTCCGGCAGAGCCAATCTCTCGGCACAAAACTGAGAGTCCTTAGAAGCTGAGTTGAGAGTGAGGGTCAGTCTGAGTCCCAGACTCCAAGTTTGTGTAATGGGGGCCACTGAAATTTGGCTGGCTCTGGACTTCTTGCTGATTCTTGCTGCTCTGAGGGTTTTCCCGATACCCAAATCTCATGGAATCCTACTGACTGGCAGGGTGAGTCCACTGATATGGCCCATGTAAACTTAATCTGCACAGCATGGGGGCCAGACCTCTGGGAACATTGGCTTGAATATCGAACCTAGGTTTAGGGTTAGACCTAGAAGCCCTGCAAGCCCGAACATGGCACGCTGAGGTGAGCCGAGTTAATGGCGTTGGACATTCTCAGTGTCACTCCAGGTTGGTGTCCAGGAAGCTTCTGAATGTGAACTTGTTCCTGCCTAGACATGCAGATTTCTCCTTCTCTGAGGGTTTTGTGGAGTTCCAAAATCAACAATTCCTTTGGGCTGTGTGAGAGAGTATTCTGATATGGCTCATGTTTTCTGCAGTTTTACGGCTTGTGGTCCACGCCTCTGCAGACAGATATCTGAGAATCCAACGTAGGGTTAGGGTTAGGGCCTACGGGCCCAGCAGGCCTTATCTCTTGGTGCTCAGTTAAGCTTCCTCCAAGACTGGGTTGAGGGTGTGTATCTGTCTCAGTCCCAGCCTTCAGGTTGGGTAATGGGGACTGTTGAACTTGAGCATGGTCCCAGGGGCAGCATGCTGATTTCTGCTGCTCTGAGGGTTTTGAAGATCTCCAAATAGCACGGTATCCTGCTGACTGGCAGGGTGAGTTTACTGATATGGCCCATGTATACCTAATCTGTGTGGCTTGGGGTCCAAGCCTCTGGGAACTTTGGATTGAAAAATGAACCTAGGGTTAGTGTTAGGACCTAGGAGCCCTGCAACCCTGAACTTCAACAGTGATGCGAGCTGCCCAGGAGGCTGAGTACAGGACGTTCATCAGTGTCAGTGCCAGATTCCATGTGAATTCCCAGGGGCCTGCTGAATATGATCTTTATCCCTGCTAGGTATTCAGATTTGTCTTTCTCTGAGTGTTTTGTGGAGTTACACATGTCACAGTTAGGGTTAGGGCCTAAGGGCCCAACAGGCCCAATCTCCCGACTCTCAGACGAGCTCCCTAGGAGGCTGAGTTGAGGGCGTGCATCTACCTGAGTCCCGATTCCAGGTTAGTGTTCAGTGGGTGCTCAATGTGGGGATGTCCCCTGGTAGGCATACAGTTACCTCCTGCTCTGAGGGCTTGTGGAGCTCCAAATGTGGTGGTATTCCTCTGGATAGAGGATGGAGTCCTCTGCCATGAGTATTGTGTCCTCAGTGTGTGCGGCTTGTTGGCCTGGCCCCAGGAACAGAGGCCTGACATTGCAACCTAAGGTTAGGGTTTTATACTCGGGGTCGGCAGGCCCGATCCTCCAGGTTTGATTCGAGCATCTGGCGTGCTGAGGTGAGGACATGCATGTGTTTGAGTGCCCAACATCACGTTTGTGTCCACGGGGGATGCAGAGTATGTGTTTTGACCCCCGTAGGGATCCAGATTTTTTTGCTCTGAAAGGTGTGGGAAGCTCAACTGCTGTAGTATTTTTCTCGATGCATGTCAGAGACCTCTGATATGGCCCTGGTCTCCCCATCCTTATGATTGGGGGCAGGCATGTGGGGACAGATACCAGAATATACAACCGAGGGTTAAAGTTAAGACTTGGGGACCTAGCTGGCCTGAGATGTCGGTGCTGGTCTGTTAGTCCTCGAAAGCTGAATTCACGGTGTGTGTCAATCTGAGTGTCCAATTCCAGATTAGTGCGACGTGGTCTGTTGAATGTGGGGTTGGCCTCCAGTGGAAATGAAGATTTCAATTCCTTGGTTGGTTTTCGTGGTCTCCAAATGGCACTGTTTCTGGCAGACTGGCAGGCAGAGTCCACTGATATGTCCCCTGTGAACCTCATGTGTATTGCTTGTGGGACAGGCCTCTGGGGACCGAGGCTTGAAAATTGATTTTAAGGTTATGATAAGGACCTAGTGGCCCTCCAAGCACGATCTTGGAGGGCTGAGGTGAGCTGATCGGGTGGCTGAGTTTAGGGCATAGATCAGTTTTTGTGGAATACTTCAGGTGATTGACCTGCTGAGTGTGAGCTTATTCCCTGGTCATTGAGCAGATTTCTCCTGCTCTTAGGGTGTTGTGTACCTCTAAATGTCATGGATTCCTTTCGCCTGATAGGTGGAGTCCCTTGGTATGGGCCTGGTATCCTCTGCCTTTGGGCTTGGCACACGGGCCTCTGGGGAGAAAAGCCACTAAATCCAACCTAGGGTTAGGGATAGGCCTGAAGGTCCAGGAGTTCTGATCTCTGGAGCTGAGCTGATCTTCCTAGGAGGCAGAGTTGAGAACATGGGCCAGTCGAAGTGCCAGACTCCAGGTTGGTGTCATGGAGTCCGTGTAATTTTGGGGTGGCCCCAAGTTGGACATGCAGATGTCTGATGCTCTGAGGGTTTTTGCCAGTCTCCAAATGCAGAGTTTCCAGCAGTCTGGCAAACTGAGTCAACTAATATGTCCCATGTATACCTAATGTTGATGACTTGAGGGCCAGGCCTCTCGGTAGGGAGGAATGATAATCTAGGCTAGGGATAACTTGAGGACCTAAAAGGCCGGGAAGCCTGATCCAGGAGTGCTGTGGCTAGCTGCCCTTGGGTCTGAGCTTAGGGCTTAGGTTCATTTTAGTGCCAGACTCCAGGTTTGTGACCAGTGGGGGGTAATGTGAGCATTTTCTCTGGTCAGGAAGCAATTTTCTCCTGCTCTGAGGATTGTGCATACCTCCAAATGTCATGGTTTCATTCTGCCTGGCTGGTGGAGTCTCCTGGTATGCATTTGGTGTCCTCGGTCTATCGGGCTTGGCTCCCAGGCCTCTGGGGAAAGAAGCCCCTAAATCTAGCCTCGGGTTAGGATTTGGGCCTAGGGTTCTGGGAGGCCTGATCTCTCCATGCTGAGCTAAATTTCCGAGGAGGCTGAGTGGAAGCTGTGTGTCATCCTGAGTGCTTGAATCCAGGTGGATGTTGTAGGGATCATTGAAATTTGGGGTGGCCCCAGGATGGGCATACAGATTTCTACTGCCCTGAGGGCTTTCTGGAGCTCTAAATGGCAACCTTTCCTAAAAACTGGCTGGATGAGTCCACTGATATGCCCAATGTGTACCTCATCTGTGCAGTTTGTGGGTAGGCCTCTGGGAACATAGCTTTGAAAATCCAGCCTAGCTTTAGGGTTAGGGCTGAGGGTCACAGTATCCCCAAACTTGTAGCTGTGAGGTGAGCTGCCTGGGAGTCTGAGTTGAGGCTGTTGGTCAGTCTCAGTGCCAGAATCCATATGAGTGTCCAGAAGCATGCTGAATAGGATCGTGTACCATGATATGCATTCCGAATTCTGATGGGTTGAGGATTGTGTGGAGCTCCAAATGTGGTGGTGTCCCTCTGTCTAGACGACGGATTCCTCTGGTATGGGAGTGGCATCTTTAGTCTGTGCCCCTAGGTGGCCAGGCCTCTGGGCACAGAGACCTGACACTGCAACCTCGGGTTAGCTTTCGGTCCTTGGTGCTCAGCAGGCCAGACCCTCCAGCGCTGATTCATGCTAATGGTGTGGAATTTGCAGACGTGCATCTGTCTGACTAGCCGAAGGCAGGTTAGTGTTCAGGGCATGGACCCTGTTAGGGATGCAGATTTCTCTGGCTCTGAAGGGTGTGTGGTGTTCCAACTGCTGTGGTTTTTCTTCTGCTGGAGGCGGAGTCCACTCAAATGTCCCAGGTGTCCCCCATCCTTATGGCTTGGGGCCCAGGCCTCTGGGGACAAACAGCTCAAAATCAAATCCATGGATAGGGTGACAGCCTAGGGACCTGGCAGGCTCGATCTCTGGCACTGTGCTGTGACTCCTCTGAGGCTGAGTTGAGGGCAGGTGTCAGTGAGTGTCGATTCCAGGTTGGAGAAATGGGGGCCATTGAATGTGGGGCTGGCCCACAGTAGGCATGCAGAATACTGCTGCACTGAAGGTTTTGCTGGTCTCCAAATAGTACTCTCTCTGGTAGACTGGCAGCCTGAGTCACCTGATATGTCCCATGTGAACCTACTGTTTAGGGCTTGTGAGCCAGGCGTCTCTGTAGAGAGGCTTGTAAATCGAGGTTAGGGTTATGGATAGAACCTAGGGTTCCTGCAAGCCCAAACTTAGAGTGCTGAGGAAAGCTGCTTGGGTTGCTGAGTTTAGGGCCCAGATCAGTTTTTTGGGAGGCTCCAAGTGATTAACCAGTGGCTGCTGAGTGTGAGCTTCTTCTCTGGTCAGTAAGCAGATTTCTCCTGCTCTGAGGTATGTGTGTACCTACAGTTGTCATGGTGTCCTTTTGCCTGGCAGGAGATGTCCCTAGATTTAGGTCTGGTGTCCTCTGTATCTCGGTCTTTGTGCCAAGGGCTCTGGGGAGAGAAGCCCTGAAATACAAATTAGGGTTAGGGTTTGGGCCTAGGGGCACAGGAGGCCAAATCTCTTGGCCCTGAGTTCAGCTTCCTCAGAGTTTGACTTGAGGGCCTGGGTCAGTCTGAGTGCCAGACTCCAGGTTGCTTCTGAGAGTTTTTTTTAATTTTGGGGTGGCCCCACGGTGAGCTGAAGGGAGCATTCAGCTCAAAGGATTGTTTCCTGCAATTTCTTCTGAGGGAACATCCTGTGTTCCATGGGGCAGAGGAAGGTTTTGTGAGTCGGGTGTGTGTGTCAAACCTTGTTAGAATTACTACCTTGCAGGCTCTATACCACCATTCACGTTGTATCCCTGATGAACTTGAACTTCCTTAGAAACATTTTGAGGAGGAGCATAGGTTGCGATCTCTATGGAAAGGTGCCATGTATGGTCATGGCATGGCCCGAAGTCAGCAAGGAGGGTTACTGGTAACCTGGGGTATCATGATGCGACTTTCTGTTGGAAGTGACAGAAATGGGGCATGATGAGTTTAATGACAATAGCCGAGGCCTCAAGAAACCCACTGCATGTTGGTGGTGGGTGTGTAGGGGGCCTGTGGCTCTTTCACCTCAAAACCTGTGGAATTCTGGGAAAACCTCCTGTTCAGTTGTGTGGAGAAGACAGGTAGACAGCAGTCTCCAGCCAGGCACAAGGGTAACACTGGACCACCATGAAAGTGGCAGTGTGTGTTGGGAAACACTGCTCAGTTTCCCTGAGAACTCATCAGGATCTGGTGACTGTGATTCCTGGCAGCAGCATGGGGAGAGGAGGGCATGGTGGTGCACACTTCCTAGGTTGTGGTCAGGACCAATATGGAGCCCACTGAAGTGAACCGTGGCTGGCACAGAAGGCATCCAGTCACTCTAGCTTTTGTCACTCTGCACATGGACATTCTGTGCCAGCCAGGTCCCATGCTGCTGCCTCCTACTTTTCATCATCTTCATGGTTATGAGCGTCTGCTCTTGCCCCATGACCCCCAGGGTACGGCCATCGCCCCATCTTACCTGCATCCTCTGCCTTATGCGACCACATGTCAGGGCTGCCTTCTTGAGAGGCAGCTCCATCAGTACCCTGCTGTAACACTTCCACACATTCCGTGTGAGGTGATGACAATGCCCTTCTCTGGAAGGGGGCTTCAGGTCCCCACTCAGGAGAGCCACATCTTCCTTTTCAGCCTCGCCTTCCCTCCCACCAGTCCTCCTCAGGGAAGCTCTCCAGCATCCTGAGCTGACAGGTCTGACCTTCAAAGCCAATATTGTTTTATCTTTCTCCATGCCTTAGTTCTTCCATGGCATGTCTTTTGAACCTCTCAGTGAATTTACAGCAGTCCTGTACGGCTCTCTGCTCAAAGAAGAATGACCTCAGAGGGGAAGCCTTCCCTGCCGCCTCCCTCAGCATGTCCAAGAGCCCTGGAGGCAGGAGTCCCACTGAGTGTTGAAGGACCTGAGCCAACCCATCCTGAACCGAGGCTGTGTCAGCTGTGAAGACTGATGTCTGCAAGGGGCCAAGGGGGGGACAGCTGGCATGGTCTAGGTGCAGGCAGTTTCTCCTTCTCATTTCTTCCCCCCTCAATCCCAGAAGTAGCTGAGAGCAGCGTTTGTGCCCCACATCTCGAGATCCCTTGATCTCTGCCTCCTGCATTCAGCTGATGAGCTTGGTGTTTTCCCATTGATTCTGTTTCTCCTACCTGCACCATTGGAAATCCCTGGATCAAGGGAGGGACTGTATCATTGTCTGTACTTTGAGTTCTTGCTTTCCCACACCGGGCCCATTCTCCTTTGTGTATTCCATGGATGTGCTTGCAAGGAAGCCCATCCACAGGTAACACATCAGCCAATGGGATCCAGGGAACCATCACTGAATTAGTGATCCAGAATAGAGAACAAACCTGCTCAGAAACATCTCCCACAGTCTGAGACTATCTCACGCTAAAACAAGCATGACGCTAAAACAGGCACGATGATGGGGTGACATTTCCAAGCTGATCGAGGAAAGTCTGTGACTTCTCCTGGGTTCTTCTCTGTATTCAATCTCAGTCTCTGTCTCTGTCTTTGTGTGTCTCACAGGAGCAGGATCTGTAGACTCCAGGGGCCATGTGAGAAACCAGAAGCCACCCTTATCCCTGTTTCCCTCTCCAGTCATGGTGCTTGGTTACTTCCTAAGGTCTCCTCACCCTGCCCAGAGCACTTACTCTGGAACCTCTTCCACATGCAGACCTGGACACTGCATGAAGGAGGGTCCTGACCTCGGTCCCCAACCAGTGGCCCAGTGATCTGCCACATTCTGCCAACCCAGGTCTTCATACCCCCAATCTCCCAAGCTGTCCTCTACTTAGAAGAACCTTAAGGGAGTACAAAACATTTTACCAGGACTGGGAGAACAGTGGGCCAGGGATGGAAATCCAAGGCCAATAGGCTCTTCTACAAGCCCGTGGGACCCTAGGGACATCCTGTATAGACAACACAATCGACAGAAGAGTAAGCTGAGCCTTTTTGTGTTGTAGCTCCATCTGGACTTGGGGGTTTCTCTTCCTACCTCCGGTAGCCCAGGATGCTGATGGATACCGGGGCCAGACACTGTCCTCTCTTAGTGCCCTGGCAACCCTCTGGGCCCTCTGGGGACACGTGCCCCTCAGTCTAGCCTCTCTACCCTCCCCATGCTGTGGATATGGGTTCTTGCCACGAGGCCCGATGCCCCTGTCCCCATGGCCCAGCTGTCTCCAACCTCATTCTTTTTTACCCCTCTCACCCACCTCACTCACAGGGTGTCCTCCCCTTCTGTCCCCAAGATGAATATTCAGAGTGGTGTGTGTGTGTGTGTGTGTGTGTGTGTATACCCTGCCCACAGCTTCCCCTTGCCTCCAGGGCCCAGCAAG
>PITA01027649.1:0-20612 GCA_004023965.1 Spilogale gracilis | reverse complement strand
GCAGAGGGCCTGCGAGGAAGCAGCAAGAGAGCCTTAGAGGAGAGAGCAGAAGAGCTGGCAAACAGCAAGGGAGCCTGCAAACAGGAACAGAGAGAGCCTGCAAAGAAAGACAGAAGTGAAGTGAACAGAGAAGCAAAGAAAGCAGCAAGACAGAAAGAGAAGCAGAGAGCAAGAGAGACAGAACCAACTGTTTGCCTAAAGCTAGATTGATGTAACTAAAAGGCTTTAAATAAAGAACCCTGAAGACACAGTTTTCAGGAGAGGAGATCCTGCTTCAACAGACCTCCCGGCTCGGGTTTGTTTTTGGCCGCAGACACATCATCCTGCTCGACCCCACCTTTTTTCCCCTGGCTGGACCAGGGGAGAAACTCCAAACCTCATAGCCCAGGGAGGAGCTACAATCTATCTCCACTGATAAGATCTTTTTGTTTTATATGCACAACATACACATGCATGGAGTTTTTTGCCTTTTTTGGGGGGGGGCAGCTTTATCTTTTTTCTAACAATGATTAAAATCCCAAGATTACTGTTGATTTATGTTTTTCCTTATCTTTGCTAGCTATTATTATTTTGAAGGAAGCCTATTAGATGCATATATGTGGGCTATTACAGTACTGTCTTCATTATATTAAATTGATCAGAACATAATATTATTCATTATTTCTTGTGCTTTTATTCTGCTCTAAAACTAAATGTGTTATCCATGCTTTCTTCTCAGTGCCCCTACTATGTTTTTAACCCTTTATTTTGATTTTTTCTGGACAGTTATTAACGTCTGTTTATTTTGTTGATATTGTTTAAATTTATTTATTTATTTATTTATTTGAGAGAGAGAGAGAGATAATGAGAAAGAACACGAGCAGGGAGGAGAGGGAGAAGCAGGGCCCTGCTGAACAGGGAGCCCAGCACAGGGCTCAATCCTAGGAACTGGGATCATGACCCAAGCCAAAGGCAGATGCTTAACAGACTAAGCCAGGTACCCCTAAAGTCTATTAGTGTAAACTAAAAAGTACTGAATCTCATTTGATTATCCAGTCTGAGAATAACTCCACTTTGATTATTGAATTTAACCCATTTAAACTCTTGTGACTACTGTTATATTGAGATATATGTGTTTGGTTCATGCTTTATATTCTGCACATTTTCATTTGCTCCTTCTTTTTTTCCTTCCTTACTCTCTTCAATTAGTTAAAATGAATTAAAATTGCTGGACTGAAAATCATTTCATCTCTATTTATCTGATATTTCTCCTAACAATCATACTTTCATTTATTTTTCCTCTATCTGTATTTAAATATCTATAATATTTCCCTAAACCAGAAATTCTCCTTTACATATTCTCACCTCCTTGCTTCCCTGCCTTACTGACTGCTTATGGAATTTTAGCCCTGTATATGGATATAAGAAGAAGATGAGGGAGGGATTGTTGCATAATTTCTTACTAGGTTTTGTTGGGGACAGTGCATGATCCGCCCTTCCCTCCGTGGTGCTCGAGTCACCAGAAATTCTGGTGGAGGTACCCGTGAAAGCCACTTATCCTGTGGGCCGGGGCAATATGTCCTTTTCTGTGCTTATCCAAGACATATAGTTCCATTTAATCTTCCTCCTGGTAATCATATCTCTGTATCTCTTATCTGTATTCCTTGATCCCTCTGCCTCAATGGTCTCAACTTCTGTGAGTTTAAGCAATCACTCTGTACCTTGCAGTAACAATACTAATCCTGTCTCTAGGGTGGGTGCAAAAAAAATATTTAACTGCACCACCCAACTTCCTCACTTGGGAATAATAAAAGACTGGGACCTTTGACAGTCAAGGGAGACTAAGAGAAGAAGACAGAGACTGAGAGACTGAGAGACTGAGAGACGGAGAGACGGAGACGGAGAGAGACTGAGAGATGAAGACAGAGAGCCTACGCAGAGAGAGGCAAAGGCAGAGAGAGCGAAGCAAGAAGCAAGAGAGAGCGGAGCAAGAGATAGACAGAAAGAGAGACTGAGGCAAAGGCTGAGAGCCTGCAAAGCAAGAGAGAAACAGAGACAGGGACAGAAACAGACACAGAGAGATTGAGAGAGAAAAAGAGAGAGCAACAGAGACAGAGAAGCAGACAGAAAGCAAGAGAGACAGAAGCAGAGAGAGCAAGACACAACCAACTGTCTGCCTAAAGCTAGATTGATGTAACTAAAAAGCTTTAAATAAAGAACCCTGAAGACACAGTTTTCAGGAGAGGAGATCCCCACGCTACTCTTCACATCCTGTTAGTTTTTTCGCGGACTCTGTCACCACCTTTGGGGAACCCTGACCAACTGTTGCCGGGGCTGGCTCCCAGCAAGGTTTCATTTCTTTTTCTTCCTTTGCCTGTTTGTTCTCCTCTCTTCGATGTCTGAAATACTATATTTCAATCTTTTATTTTGAAGATAGTGAACAAGGTATAAGGTAGTAGGATACATTGGGCTCTCTGCTTGGCGGTACGCCTGCTTCTCCCTCTCTCACTCCCTTTGCTTGTGTTCCCTCTCTCTGTGTGTTTCTCTCTGTCAAATAAATAGATAAAATCTTAAAAAAAAAAACTTTGAAAATGTAACTTTACTCTTTTCCTTTTAATCAAGGCTTTTATTAAAATGCTGTTCTGAATCCTGAGGGGTTTTTTTATTGTTGTCTGATTTTTTTTCATATTCCTTTGCTTAAAAAAATTTGTGGTCATCATTTCTTCAAATCAATCTTCCCTTTGATTTATTTTTTCCTATTAGTGGATTCATAGTTATAATATTTCTGCATATCTTAATTTTTTTTAAAGATTTTGTTTATTTATTTGACAGAGAGAAACATAGCTAGAGAGGGAACATAAGCAGGGGGAGTGAGAGAGGGAGAACCAGGCTTCCCACCGAGCAGGGAGCCCAATGTGGGACTCGACAACTGAACCACCCAGGCGTCCCACTGTGTATCTTAAATTTTTATTTTTTAAATTAAGACTTCTAATGTTTTTATAGTACAGTTTGCCATTTTGATGGTACAGTATACCAATTTAATCTTTGGCTATGTTCATTATGTTATGTATCCATATTTGAGCTCTTTTTAACTATTTAAATATTTTCCATATTACATATTTCCAATGACTTTTGATTTGTAACTACTTGATCTTTATTTTTTAATTTTTCATTTATTAATTCTTATTAATTAATTCTCCTTTATTTAGTATGAACTTTACTTCTCAGATTCCATAGTATTTTTTCCATGCAAAATCCATGTTTCCCTATATCCTTCTTGACCAGTCATGTGTACCCAGAGAAAAGGGATAAAATCCCAAGTCTAACTCATGGGTAGTAAGTTCATTTAACTATATAAAAAATTTCCAGCATTTCCCTAAGTGTCTATAATATGTGACATTCCCACCAAAACTTGATGGGAATTCCAATTCTGCATACATGCCTGTACTTGGTATGGACACTTTTTGTTTTGTTATGTTTGTATAAGTTTATTTGTTCATTTGTTTGCTTTGGTTTTGTTTTTATTTATCCATTCAAGAAGTTGTGTATTAGCATATTGTGCTTTTAATTTTCATTTTTCTCTAATGACTATTGAGACTGAGCATCTTTTCATGAGCTTATTTGCCATCAGGATATCTTCTTTCCTAAGTGTTTGTTCAAAAATTTTGCCATATGGTATTGATTTGAATATCACTTTATTGAATTTTGAGAGTTCTTTATATTTTCTTTGTACAAATTCTTTATTATATATAATTATTGAAGATATTTTCTCCCATCTCACGTCCTATTTCATCATTCTCAACATTTTCCTTTTAAGAGCAGCAGTTAATAATTTCAATGAAATCCAATTCCCTACTTTTTCTGTTAGGGGTCTATTTTTGTTGTTATATAGAAGAACTATTTAATTCAGGGTTACAAGAATGTTTTCCTATGTCTCTCCAGAAGTTTTATAGTTTTAGGGAATTTTTTAGGGCTATGATATATTATGCATTGATTTTTATATAAGACAAGGTATTGAGGGGACTGCTGCTTCCAGGTAGTATGCAGACCAGATCACGGGGAGCCCAGCTGATCAGGGAGATTGCAGACGTGAAGCTCACCGTCTTTGCCAACACCCTGGGTATGTCACTCTTCCTGCTTGTCATTCTCTATCACTACATGGCTGTCAACAATCCCAAGAAGCAGAAATAAAAGTGGCTCTTTCTCTGCCCCGGGGCTCCAGGACATAGTTTGAGGCAAAACGGAGGGTATGAGGGGCCTTCACACTTCACTTCGTCCCTCTACCTATCACAACATACAAACCAACTATCCCTGGATTTTGCCAAACAACTTTTATTTCCTCAAAGTCTTCCTTAACTGTTTGGAACAAGAAGCTGACACTGAGTAGGGCCCAGTATAGGGGTTTATTCTCTGTTACCTCACCCCAATATAAAAATACAGATATATATTTTTGTGGTCAAAAAAAAGACAAGGTATTAAAATTTTCTTTTTTATTTTTTCATATAGATATCTAATTGTGAGTCTTACATCTTTGTAATTCTTTGTGAAAATCATTTAGACTATTCTCATTCCTTTATCTTCCCACATAAATTTTAGAATCAGATTGCTGATTTCCATAAAGAATCATTCGATATTTTGACTGGAATCCTGATAAATCTAATGGTAAACTGGGCACCTGAGCGGCTCAGTTGGTTGGGTAGCTATCTTCAGCTCGGGTCGTGATCCCCAAATCCCAGGATCAGTCTAATATTGGGCTCCCAGCTCCACAGGGAGTCTGCTTCTTCCTCTCACCTTCTCCCCTCTCATGTTCTCTTTCTCTCTCTCTCTCTCTCTCTTTCTCTCGCAAATAAATAAAATCTTTAAAAAAAATCTAACGGTAAACTTGAAGAGAACTGACGTCTTAACAATATTGATTTTTCCAAACTAAAAACATGTATATCTCTACAGTTGTTAAGGAAATCTTTGATTTCTTTCATAAGTGTATTGTGGAATTCAGCATACTAATTTTAGTACATTTTTTGGCAATAATTTTTAATTTTAGTTTCTAATTGTTCATTGTAACTTGGTTTTTGCATATAAACCTTATATCCTACAGCATTGCTAATACTAATATTGGTTCTAATAGTTTTCTTGATGATTCTTTGGGATTTTTCTATATAGGTGTGATATTCTGACTTATGATAAGAAATAGAGGGGCAGGGTGCCTGGGTGGCTCAGAGGGTTAAACCTCTGCCTTTGGCTCAGGTTATGATCTCAGGGTCCTGAGATGGAGTCCCACATCAGGCTCTCTGCTCAGTGGGGAGCCTGCTTCCTCCTCTCTCTCTGCCTGCCTCTCTGCCTACTTGTGATCTCTCTCTGTGTCAAATAAATAAATAAAATCTTTATAAAAGAAAGAAATAGAGGGGCATTTGGGTGGCTCAGTTGGTTAAGCATCTGCTTTTAGCTCAGGTCATGATCCTGGGGTCCTGGGATTGAGCCCTTGTCTGCCCTGCAGGGAAGCCTTTTGCTCCCTCTCCTCCCACCTCATGCTGTATGTGGCTATCCCTGTAACTTTCTCTCACATAAATAATTAAAATATTTTTTAAAAAAAGAAATACATATTTGGTCTTCATCCCCAGTTGCAGACACAGGGCTTCTGAAACTTGTAATTCCTGAGAAATGAGAGGACTAGGAGTATCTTTTATTCTACTGAGGTGACTCTGAGTAAGCTCCTGGATGGCTACCAGATGGGAACTTGTTATGGGGAAGACCAAGCCAAGATTAGAAGCTTAGAATTTTCAACCTCACCCACCATTCTTGCAATATGGGAGAGGGGCTAGAAATGGAGTGAATAATTGATAATGTCTATGTGAGTAATCCTCCGTAAAATCTAAGTAGTAGGGGATTCTGAGAGCTTCCAGGTTGGTGATCACAATCACACTGGGAGGATGACATAACCCAACTTCACAGAGGGACAGTTCTTTTTTTTTTTTTTTTTAAGATTTTATTTATTTATTTAACAGAGAGAAACACAGCTAGGGAGGGAACACAAGCAGGGGGAGTGAGAGAGGGAGAAGCAGGCTTCCCGCGAGCAGGAAGCCTGATGTGGGGCTTGAACCTGGGTCTCCAGGATCATGACCTGAGCCAAAGGCGGTCACTTAACCAACCCAGGCATCCCTGGAGGGACAGTTCTTATGATTAGGACCCTCCCAGACTTCACCCTATGTATCTCTTTATCTAGCTGCTCATCTGTATCTTTTATCATATCCTTTAATTAACTGTAAACATAAGTAGATATTTCCCTAGTCTGTGAACCACTCTAGCAAATTAATCAAATTTGGGATTTGGATGTGGGAACCTCCTGTTTGTAGCCAAATTGGACAAAAGTCATGGGTAACCTAGGAACCTACTATTTAAGATTGACATCTGGAGTGCAGTGGGAGCAGTCTTTTGGGACTGAGTCTTTAACCTATGGAATCTGAAGCTATCTTCCAGTAAGATAATGTCAGAATTGAGTTGAATTTTCAGAGCAAGCTGCTGGTGCCCAAGAATTATGTGTTGATATGGGGAAAAACCTTCACACATTTGGTGACCAGAGTATCAGAAATGAAGTGTTTTGTGTGAGTAACAAAGGAGTCATACAGGAAAGAAACACATGGTAGGGAAGAACTCAGTTTTTACCATTTTAATACAAAATCATGTTGATGAATATATTCATTTTTTTTTCTTTTTTAAGCTATATGCATTTTACATTTTTTCTTGCCTTATAATTCTAGGAATTCAGTGCCTTGCAGAATAAGAAGTGATGAGAGCCACATTTTTAATCTTGGGGGCAAACAATCCGTCTGTAACCATCAAACATAATATCAAGTATAGGATTTTTATAGGTGTCCTTATAAGATTGAGATATTTAATTCTGGTTCCTCATTTCCTAAAAGTTACTTTTAGTTCTCCTCGACGAACTCAACTTTATTTGGGAATCTCAGTTCCCTACTGATTAATAATACCTTAGGTCCAGCTCACAGAGCATTTATTCAGCACCCACAGAACCATCAGAAAGAACTTTCTACTGTGACTTTGAGATTCCCCTTTATTTCCAATCATGAAAATCAGCTCCCCACAAATACATGTATATTTCTGTTGTTGATGATGTTGTGGAACTCTGCTGTATGTGATTTGAATGGTCAGATTTCCCCAGTATTCCATGGATGCAGTGGATGGATTAGTTTACTTTTCATGTTGCTAAAGTCAGAAATTTATATCCCCATTTTGCAGGTTAGGAACCAAAAGTTTAGTACCTTAGTTTTGGAGGATGGGAAACTGAATCTCCAAGACATTAAGAAATTGTAAAATCCAAATCTGCTTGATCTTAAAATTCATCTTTTTCTGTTAGTCTATGAAACATTGTCTATAGGGGCACCTGGGTAGCTCAGTCGTTTAAGTGTCTACCTTCGACTCAGGCCATGATCCCAGGGTCGTGGGATTGAGGCTCACATAAGGCTCCCTGCTCAATGGGGAGTCTGCTTCTCCCTATGCCTCTCCCCCTGGCTTGTGCTCTCTTGCTCACTCACTCTCTCTCTCTCAAATAAATAAATAAAAGCTTAAAAAGAAACATTATCTATATATGTCAAAATGGAAAGCATAACAGTAAAAAAGATATGGCTTAGACAGTGTGTATAATTTAATTTGGGGTTTATAAAATATTTTGGATTTATAAAAAGCATGAAAATTAAATATTTTGTTGACTTAAAACATTTTATTAATTTCCTAACAATTATCTTCCCTTCATTCCTAATTGAATTAATTTCACATGATAATCACATCCAGAATAGACATCTTTTGAAAGAAGACATACAAATGGCTAACAGACACATGAAAAGATGCTTTTCATCATCACTCATCATCAGGGAAATACAAATCAAAACCACAATGAGATACCACTTCACACTTGGCCAAAATTAACAAAACAGGAAATAACAGATATCAGTAAGTATGTGGAGAAAGGGGAACCCTCTCACACTGTTGATGGGAATGCAAACTGGTATAGCCACTCTGGGAAACAATATGGAGTTTCCTCAAAAAGTTAAAAATAGAAATACCCTATGACCCAGCAATTGCACTGCAGGTATTTGTCCAAAGGATACAAAAGTACTGATTCAAAGGGGCACATGCCTCCGCCACCAATGTTTATAGCAGCATTATCAACAATAGCTAAATTATGGAAAGAGCCCAAACATCTATTGACTGATGAATAGATAAAGAAGATGTGATATATAAGGAATATTACTCATCCATTAAAAAGAATGAAGTCATGCCATTTACAATTATGTGGATGGGGCTGGAGTGTATTATGCTAAGTGAAATAAATCAGTCAGAGAAAGACAAATACTATATGATTTCACTCATATGTGGAATTTAAGAAACAAAAGAGATGAACATAAGATAAAGGGGAAAAAAAGAGAAAGGGAGGCAAACCATAAGAGACTCTTAACTGTAGAGAACAAATTGAGGGTTGCTCAAGGAGATTTGGATAGAGGGTGGGTTAAATGGGTGAGAGGTTTTGAGGAGGGCACTTGTGATAAGCACTGGATGTTATATGTAAGTGCTGGGTGTTATATGTAAGTTCTACTCCTAAAACCAATATTACAATATATGTTAACTAACTAGAATTAAATAAAAATTTAGGTGATAGATATATAGCTGATTGATATATGACAGAAGACAAAATAAATGGAAGGGATAGTAGAATCCAATGAAATAATGGAGACTTCTAGTTAAATAATGGTAATTTCAAATATACATACTGATGCAGAAGGAAGTCTTTCCAATGACCATCTCATTTGACATTTAATATCTTATCACACACTGTATATGCCAGATGATCCTAGGTTTAGCTAGTACTATGTTATGAATTTGTGTTTAAAAGAGCCAAAGCTTATATAACAGGAAAGGAACTAATAAATTGGTGTTTGGGAGTTTTGTTTTGTTTTGTTTTGCATGAAAGCTAATTTTACCTGCTTAGAAAAAAATTTATTTTTTTTAAATAAATTTTGCTAAATACACTGCTAAATACAAATCACTGGCATTTAAAAAATCCATGTTATTTGTTGTCTTTTGATCATATTCAGGGACATTCTGTTTTATATTGTGATGTTTCAAGCAACACAAAATTCAAACTGCCCTTCTGAAGACAGTATTTTCAAATTTTTAAACACCTTAATGACTTTGCACTGAACCATAAAAATATTTATGCATTCATTTTTCAAAGCATTTAGACTATGGGAACTCACAATAAAATGTAAAAAAACAAATTGTGATTGCTACGGTATAATTTTTGTGTGTGCCCATATACACATAATGAAAGGAAGAAAACTGCTATACCAAAGTGAATTCTTAGAGATAATCATAAAATGGAAAGGAAGGGAAATAATTAATAACTTGCTTCTAGCCTGTTATTTATACAAACCTCTTGACAAGATGCAACAACTACCAAGCCTCAATTTGTACTGTTTTCATATGGCAATGGATGAAATAACTCTGAATTTAACAAATTTTTAAAACTGCTACTTTTTATGTCTCCAATGTTTTCCAATTGCCTTATCAGTCATCATTTTATCTTTTATTACCTGAATGATTAAAGATTGGCATTAAAGTTAATCACATTTACCTCATAGACTATTCAAAGTATCATAATAAACATCAAAAATGGCCTCACATAGTGTCATAAATAGAACCAAATGAGGATTCAGAAGATTTACTTTATCATATAAATACCAAAGCAAAGCGGTCTAACATGTTCATGGATTTAGGTATCATCTAAATAGGTTTATCTGAGAGGCACTCAAGAAAGATTTCTGCTAGGCAAAGATTTTGTCCACTCTTTGACAGAGTTTCTGAAATTGCACATTCCCGATTTATTCCTTTGGTTTAGATATTGGACTTTCAAAAATTCTCATTTTTATTTTTTATTTTTTTAAGATTTTATTTATTTTTTTTTTTGAGAGAGAGCATGAGAGCGGAAAAAGTCAGAGGGAGAGGCAGACTCCCTGGCGAGCTGGGAGCCCAATGCAGGACTTGCTCTAGAGACTCTAGGATTGTAACCTGAGCTGAAGGCAGTTTCCCAACCAACTGAGCCACCCAGGCACCCTAAAATTCTTATTTTAAAAACCAAGTAACCCTGAAAATTAGAGTAATAGTTTCCAATCTTGCTACTTATTCTTTTCTACTAACAGATCAACTAAATTTTTTTTAATTATCAATGATCAAATTTCATTTCTTACTACACATTTTCAATTTGAATGTTGTGGCTCTGATATTTGACATTCATTGCTCTACTAGTTCCTTTGTACCATCCCCCAAATGACAGAAACATCCATCCCTGTGATAACAGGTGCTGTAATTCTGGAAGTAAGATTTATATGTACTCTATGAAGTGTTGAAAATAACCTATTGCCTTCTCATCCCAATGATATTCAATTTAGGGTATTTAGTTTTGTTCATATTCATTTATTTAATCCAATTACAAAAGTATAAATGTTCAGTGGAGACATTTGAGTACTTAGTGAAAACTATGGCCTGAGTTCATAAAAATCTAAAACCAAAACCAAATTTGGGTCCTGAGTAACTATATTATCTTGATTATTCATTTAAATCCAGATTATCATTCACCGTGTGTCATGTGTATGTTTGGAGGAGTGTGGCTGTTATTAGATGTTACTACTAGAAGTTATTACATTATAAAAACTGGCTAGGAATGCCTGCCTCACCATTGGTATTCTGGAATAACTCATATCAAATGAAAATTTTCTATAAATTTTGAAATAAATTCCTTTTAAAGCCATCTAAAACTAGACATTTTAGAGGTAATTCTTTGACTTTTTTAGTGTCTTCTGTGATTTTTTTCATCAGATCAGCTAATATACTAATTCTTCTTCTGTTATTTAGGAGACTTTTTTAAATTATGAGATAGTATATTTTAGCCAAATTTGCATGTATAATTATTTTATATATTTTAATACTTTCCATAGCTATTGTTATATGAACTTCTTTATTCCATAATTTGTCTTTTTGATTTTTCTTTTTTCCCTTGTTATTCCTTTTTTTAATTTTTTTAAAGATTTTATTTATTTGAGAGAGAGAGAGCACAAGCAGGGGACAGGGCAGAGAAAGAAGGGAAGGCAGAAACAAATTCCTGCTGAGCAGGGCTCAGTCCCAGGACCCCCCTTCCCCCTGAGGTCATAACAGGAGCCTAAGGCAGTGCTTAACAGTCTGAGCCACACAGGTGCCCTTCCCCTGTTATTCTTGAGTAGATTAGACAAATAAATTACTACTTTTACATTTTTTCTCAAAAAGTAATATAGTAAGAAAAAATGTCATTTAAAAATAGCATATTTTTTTAAATATCACACGCTTGTGGCAAATTAAGAGTAGATTTATTGAATAGTCTACACAAAAGGCCACTTAAATATATCCATTATCTTTTGAAATATGTTTGCTTTCACAAATTCTTAAAAAGTCAAAACTCACACTCTATCTCCATTGTTGATGTAGCTAAAGTGTATTGCCCAGAATAAAAACCATATTACTCTAAATAAGTCATGGGATATTAGGATGACATGGTGACTACAATTTATACTATTGTTATATGACTGTTTTATATATTTGAAAGTTGCTTAAAACTTCTCCTCAAAAGAAAGAAAGAATAGCTCTTAACCAGACTTATTGTGCTGATCATTTGAAATATATACAAATAATCCAATGATTATGTTATATGCCTAAAACCAAGATGCTATATATCAATTATATGCCAGTAAAAAACTTTGACCCATAGAAATTTGAAATAAATACAAGTGAAAAATTCTATTTAAATTTAGTAAGAATTTTCTTTCTTATGTATGTAGGTTAAGAAGAAAACAGCGAGTTTTTAGTATTGCTTCTTGAAAGAGAATTGGTAATGTGATGACTTGGTAATGTCTTGGCTGAATAATGATAACTGCTAACAGTTATGTAGGGAATCACCAAGTCCCATTCCTAAGTGAAGCATTCATTAATAATCTTTTAATTTTACCTGTGAAGCATCTCATTAATCTTTTAATTTTGCCGATAATGTATAAGGATTATACATTACGTGTATAATCCCCCATTTTGTAGATGAAACAAGTAAATTTCCTAAAGTAGTATGATTAAACAAAGTAATTTTCTGTTTTGAAATAGCTCTGTCTTATTTGAGGACCTCTTTCCTTCTCCCTCCTTTCTTTCTCCTATTGTCTTCTCTCTTCCTCTTTCTCAGTGATTTCAGATTTTCCTTCAAAATGCATAATATTTCAGTTTAGATATAATCTCCAAGTTCAAAATTTATAACCAACAGATGGATCATTGCCATGCAAAGATATGATACACAAGCTATTACAGCAATGAGACAATGGGACACTCAACAGTCATGCCTGCTCAGTTCTTTGCCCAACAGGGACTGAGGGCAGGGTATACAAATTGAGGATGTCTACTCCTACCATTTATTTTTGACAGAGGTTCCTTAGAAGTTCTAGACACTGCAATAAAGAAAAAACATTAACAACATGCAGATTGGACCTGAGGAAATAATAATGTCTTTTTTCATAGTTTATGTGATTTCCATATGTAGAAGATATCAGTATGCAAAAATTAATTGCATTTAAAGTATTGGCAACATATAATTTGAAAATGAATTGAAAAATCCATTTAAAATAACATCAAAATAAAATACTTAGGAATAAATTTTAACTGCTGAAGTATCGAACTTAAAAACTGAAAACTACAAAATATTACTGAGCAAAATTTTAAAAAGATCTTAATGAACGTAAACATTCCATGTTCATTGATTGAAAGAATTAACAATATTAAGATGAGCATTCTCCCCAAATGCTTTACAGTTTCAGCACAATCCCTGTCAAAACTCATAAATTTACCCTAATATTAATATGGAAACACAAACAACCTACATCAGTCAAAACAATTTTGCAAAATCAAAGATAAGTTGCAGTGCTTATATTACCTGAATACAAAAGTTACTACCAAGCTACAATAATCAAGACAGTGTGGTATTGATTCAAGGATAAGAATACTGATCAGTAGGGGGTGGATTACACAAGAATAGAGAAAGCAGCACTCTTGTTTTCTATCTGCATTAGACTTCATGGCTCTTTGCAGGGTGAGCTACAACTTCACCCCAGAACTACTAAGCCTGCTCTTGCTCAAGGGTTTACTCTTAATTCCTACATTACCTTGTATCCCAGTAGCAACTCTGGAAGAAATAAAGGAATAAAACAAATCTGTCAGCATCTTATTTCATGATCTACAAAATGAAGAACCAGAGTCTTAAAGTGACATCCCCAATGGTAAAATGTTCATTTGTTTCAAGATCAATACAATTAGCCTAATTTCATGACCAGTTCTCAGGTAAAATTACCCTGAAAGGAATCACGCATTATGTTTTAATTTATTGATATGTGTGTGTGTGTGCACTTGCACATGTTCATGCTCATGTGTGTGTGAGTGACCTCTTAATTCTAAATCATATACTAGTATCAGCAAATAGACTTATTTTTTCTTTGAGATTAAATTGCCCAGTCATTTTATTCCCTTCTATATTAGCAGCTCCATTAGCTGAAAGGATCAGGGCATGCCAAGGTATTAGGAAACAAGAAAAGAGGGGAAAATGCTAATAGGAAAAGGTTAGGCCATGGAAACTTTCCAGTTTAATTTTCTATTTTGCTACCATCAGATAGAAAATTTTGAGCACTGGCAGCCTCATATACCTGGACCAAAATTGGTCCTTGATGAATAATAACATATTTAAATGGCAGATACTATAGAGGAAGAACTTGCAAATGTGATGAGGACAGATATTTTTGGAAACGCCAAAATAATTTCAGGGATGGTCATTTGAAAAATTATTTTTTAAAATGTATAGCATTTAAGCAGTGATCATTTTGTGAAGGGGAGAAGGAACAATTTCGTGGGTGCTTTTGCTTTTACAGCTCTTGCTTTCTCTAATAAGCAGAGTGATTATATAGATAAAAGTAATAGTAGAAAATTTGGCCTTTACAAATTTATTTTATCAGGGGAAAAAAAAAACAAGATGCACTTGAGAAGTTATGTTAATAGAATTGAGGAAATTCTAAAAGTAAAAAGGTATAAATACTAATATCTTTTTATTCGATGAGATTTATAATTTTTCCAAAAAAAATACAATTTCCAAAGTATTATCTAAAACTAAAAATTTTAAATAGCTGCTCTCTACTTATATCCTACTATTTGCTCAGAATTCTTCTGGGTTCTCTCTCCCTTGTTATTCTTGACAACAATTTTATGATGCCTATACACTATCACCATTAAAAATAAAAATTAGTCATCTATTTAAAAAACATGACTCCTCAAGAAGGCATCTGACCTGCCTAACACCACTCTGCAAGCCAATAGTTTGAGCTAAAATTTAAACCCATTTTGAATTATTGGTTTTTTTAAAGAATTTATTTGTTTATTTGTCAGAGAAAGAGTACAAGCATGGGGAGCAACAGGCAGAGGGAGAAGCAGGCTCCCCACTGAGCAAGGAGCCTGTGGGACTTGATCCCAGGACCCCGGGATCATGACCTGAGCTGAAGGCAAACACTCAACTGACTGAGCCACCCAGGCATCCCCCCATCTTAATTTTGAAGCACACACTTGCCCTGCACTTCTGTCTTGTAAAGATATTAAAAATACATGCAATCCATATTTTCTTGTGCACTCTGGTTCTCTCATTTTATATTAACATCACCATTATTTTTATCATTTATGTATTAAATGTTTATACTAATATATCATCATGTATTAATATAAACATTTAGAAAAGTATATAAAGCTGAAACTAAAAAAATAATACTAAATATAATCTTAACACCTAAGGCAATTTCATTTCTATACTTCCAGTTTTTCTGTGAATTTATGTAGAAGATGCTATGTTGGAGTGCTACCTTGAGCCTGAGCCTGTTGTATTATTTTACATAAGTTGGGAGTACTTACTCAATTCTCCTGAGTCCAAAAGAAAGTACTGTTATCATTCCCATTTGCAAATGAGAGAACTGGTACACTTTTTAGTTCTATCTTCTACATTTACTGCCTCAAACGTGGATTTCAGAATTTCTCCCAAGCGTCCTGTTTTCTGCTAACGGAAAATCATCTTTGGAGAACTCAATCTGGTAATCACCAGTGTCATTGATTCTATACCTTTTCATTGTACAAGGTTGATAAATAATATTTTACATAAAATACATCATGAGCTCATACCATTTTAATTCAAGTGTATCCCATATAATATCTGAATAACAAAACCAACTAATCATAAAACCAACAAAACAGAATACAGTGTTTTGTATTCCCAGTTCTTTTTTTTAAAGATTTTATTTTTAAGTAATCTCTACTTAAAGAATGGGCTCAAGCACAAAACCCCAAAATCAAGAGTTGCATGCTACACCCACTGAGCCAACCAGACTCTGTTTTCCCACTTTTTATATTGAGAATATTCCACAAGAATATGTATTGTTCAAATACTTGTTTTAGAAGTGATTTGAAATAGTTTATGTAAGTTCATTCTACCAACTAGATACACACTTAGGTTCTTCTTTCTTTTTACTTGCATTTTTTATTATTTAGGCATTTTTCCCTCCATAAAATTTTGTTTTATAATTACATGAATTATCTACCTTCTATTCCTATATGTTCCACTCTCTCCCTGCCTTATAGGTAATTATTTTAACAATTATATAAATTGTCCTTTCCTTTAAATATATATATATATGCAAATACAAAAATGTACTCAGATTTCTAAATTTTTTAAAAATATAGCATATCATAACATTTTGCTCTTTTTCCTTTTTTATTTAAGAATATTTTAATGACCATTCCATCAAAATATGTAGCTAGATACCTGACTCTATAGCTGCATGGTATGTCATTTAGTTACTGTATCATATTTTATTCAATTAGCTTTTTACTGATGGATGTTTGGGTTGCTTCCAGTCCTTTACTATCACAAATAGTACATCTATCTTTTTTATTTTTTAACCAGCGTGTCATTGAAATGGACTCTTCGAAGTAGAATCTCTAATCAAAGTGTAATTGCGTATGTAATTTTGCTAGATATTGCCAAATTTTCCTCCTAGATGTTGTAGCAGTTTGTATTCTTGCCAACAATTATGAGAGTGCCTATTTCCCTACAGTCTTGACAGCAGAGTATGTTGTCAAATTTTTGAATTTCTGCCCATTTAATAGGTAAAAAATGTTATTCTCCTGCAATTTCACCTTTTATTTCCTTTGCTATGTGTCAGGCTGGTCATTTTATCATGTGGTTAATAGTTATTTGCATTTAATTTTTTATAATTTCTCTGTCCATATCTCTAACTTATTTCTTCTAAAATGTTGTTGGGTTTTTCTTCTTTTTTACAAGTTCTTTGTATATTAACAATACCAAACTTTGAATCTAATGTAAATTGAAATGTTTTTTCTTAGCACAATTTTTTATTCTGTGTGTGCACACATGCAAGATTTTCTTTTATGATTATTATCCTATTGTTCTAGGTGCCCCCCCACCCCCACATTTAGTAAAATGGTTAGGAAAGTTTTCCCACTCCAGCTCATAGAGGAATTCTCTTGTGTTTCTTATAATGCCTATAATACTTGTATGGTATTGAATAGGGAGAAGGTTAAGGTATAGGCAGGTGAGACAGGAGGCCCCTAACAGGCTTAGGAGGGTATTTTGGGTATGCAGATGCTGAGACAGAAGAGAGAGATCAGGAAAATTTAGACTACCCTATCCTTATTACTAGGGTTAAAATGTTTTTCTAATAATTACATTGTGAACACAGAAAATAAAAATAACCACAAAAACTGATCAGAGGAAAAGTTCACTATAAAGATTAACTCGACCTCACAGTACATATCTATAGATCAAAGATGCCATAGAAATAAAAACTCTCACACAATGTTTAAGTGTCATGTCTACTTCTAGGTCACTGACCTAATCACTGGCAAGTTTCCTGGTAAACTCCTAATAAAAGGGCAGAAATGAAAAGTCCTCATTGACAACCTGGTCGGGACCTCTCTTGCTCCTACAAGCTTTTTTGTATCCTTGCTTAATAAAACTCTATCACTTTGCTCTCCTTTGTCTGTGAGATTTATTCTTCAGACCCATGAGACAAGAACCTTGTTACATTTAAATCTCTAATCCATTTGGAATTTATAATGATATATTATGCATAGGCTAAATCTAATTACATATTTTATATGCTTTTTTAGTGAAAAGTTACTTTCCTTCACTAATTTGGGATGGCATCTTCATCATTTAGTAAATTTGCATGTGTAATTCGATCTCTTTCCAAATTTTCTATTCTCTTCCATTGGTTTTTCTGAGTCTGTGCCATTAATAATGTTTTAGTCTTCATGGTATAAAGTAATGTATGACAAAGCTAGAAACCTCTTTCTGCTTTTTTTTTGTTCTCAGGATTTTCCTGTCCATTCTTTCTTGTTTGTTCTTACAAACAAATTTTATATTTAACTTATCTAACCTCTAAAGAAAGAAAAACTGATAGTACTTTTAATTGGAATTGTGTTAAATTTTTAAATGTTGTAATTCTTAACAATAAATTTAAAATGAATGACAGCAACAAAAAAATTAGCACTTGGCAAAGTTTACATTAGTAATTGTCTCAGTCTAGAATTAGCTGTGGTTCTTAAAAGTTGCAAAAATATTATGAGAAACAGGATTTTTGCATAGTCATAAATAACTTAGTTCAAAATAAAATTTTAAATTATTTTTAAACAAACTGGAAAATCCTGTTAATATTTTTATCCATAAATATTTTTTTAGTAATTATCCACATTTTATTCCATATGAAGTTATCAGAAGTTTGTAACAATTTTATTCAAAACTGATACAGGGGTGCCTGGGTGGTTCAGTCATTAAGCATCTGCCTTTGGAGGCTCTGGTCATGATCCAGGTGTCCCTGGATCTAGCCCTGCATCAGCCCTTGCATCTAGCCCTTCTCCCTCCCTTACTCCCTCTGCTTGTGTTCCCTCTCTGGCTGTTTCTCTCTGCCAAATAAATAAATAAAATATTTTTAAAAAACTGATACAATTCTAAAATCTTCGATATCCAACAGTATAAACTTTACTACATAAATTATTATCTAGCCACATCATGAAATGGTATGCTGTGTCTTGGTGTGTGTGTGTGTGTGTGTGTGTGTGTGTGTGTGTTGTTGTTGTTGTTGTTGTTGTTGTTTTTTAAATGATGGTCTTGCTATTGATACTCTTTGCCTTAGATAGACTATGGGAATAACATTATTTGATAAAACCAAACATTGGTTTCATTAACCAGGACATTTAGCTTAAAAATAATGCATAAAATACATTGCAGAAGAAAAATGGCACCACACAACATAAGCCAAAAAAGTTAAATTTATTCTGAAACAATTGCTTCAATGGGGGAGAAAGCAGAGGCCAAATCTAGATACCTAATAACACTGATAAGACAAAAGGCAGGGGAGTTTTTGAGTTGGAATGAGGAATCTTGGGCTGCCTCTGTTCCTAAATGGTTTTGCCTAAAACAAAAGTTAACTTTCTCCTGTACTCACAACAGTTGTAATTTTATTACTTGGGGCAAGTTCCCTCCTATCCTCCACAGAAACTAGGAGGTAGGGGTTCTGTCTTCCTTGATGATTGCATTTCAAAGGGATAGCTCCCAGGTCCTTGGGGGAAGACATTCCTGGGTTATAAAACCGGCAAGAGGCTTTGTAAAAGATTTATATCTCAAAGAGGCAGTGAGAATTTATCATTACAAGTTTTCTGATGTAAAATGCTCTAAGAAAAGGCAAGTTGGGACCTGAGGCAAGAAGGCAAAGCCTGTCTAAAGTTTAGGTAACCTAAGGGAACAGTAGGTCCCTCTTGGTGAAATATTTCGTAATACACACACACTCACACACAAACATACGCACAAGCACACATACAGAATTGTGAGTAAGTGAAGGTAGATCACCTGCATAATTTGCAAGGTCTAGTGCAAAATGAAAATGCAGCTTTTCTTGTTCAAAAATTAAGAATTTCAAGATAGCTGCAGCAGAACGTTAAACTCAGGGTTTTTCTGAGTGTGGAACCCTGTGCAGTGACATAGGTCACATGCCCATGAAGCTGGCCCTGAGGACAAGGTTTGGATCCAGACAAGCCGGCTACCAGAGATTGAATCTTGACTTTTCTAATAATGGGCTGCTTAACATTAGCATTTTTACTAAATCTTTCTGAACTTGTTTCCTCTGGTGAATATTTGAGGAGGAGACCGAGAGGTCAACTAGCTGAGGGTAATCAATAGTTGCCATAAACCACGGAAAGTTAGCAATAATTTGATAAGATTTTATTTTGAAAAATACAAGTAAATTGACCTTCATGCATATAAGTTTTTTAGGAACCTTTTAATATATTTAAAATTTACTTAATACAAGGAAGTTTAAAAAAATTGTATGGAGTCAAATATATAGTCAGTTTTCACGTGTAGAGTTGTGCTTAGAAAGACCTGCACCATTCAAAGGCCTGAATCTATTTTGGCTCAATATTCTTAATTGTATAAAAATATTTTTGCATTATTTTAAGGTATTCGGATTTTTCTGTACTAAATTTTTAAAGATACTTGAAACTGCCTTTAGATTTCCACTATGATGGATTAATTTATCTGCTTGTTCTAGTTGAAGAATTGTAACTTTATTCCATAATCTTCTATTGGGTATCACACATATAAGATTGGCTATGGTTTTGTTTTGTTTTGTTTTGTTTTACAGTTACAAATACTCCCAATTCCTCAGTAATTTGATAACTTCAAACACCAAGTTCTTGGAGATTGCCTAGCCCTCTGCTATACATTGCCCTCTCAGAGAAATAAAACCTCCTTACTCTACCTAGTCATGCTGTGTTATTATTTCACTATTTCATGAAGTATAATTTACCATTACTTAGCATAGGACTCCAAAATTAAAATTATTATTTAGAACTTCTCATTATGTTACCTTAGTCGAATTTTATAATTAGTTTAGTTTCAGAAATTGCACTATGAGAATTTTTCTGTTTATGTAACAACTCACAAACTGTTTGCATAAGCAACCACTATTGTATTCCTCAAAGTCTTGATAGAATTTTCCAGCAAAACCATCTATTTCAGATAGTTCTTAAAAATTTTATGGTGTCTATGAACCTGAAACCTATCTGAGATATCTTTTGCTCCTGTAGACAAATTTGGTGATACTTACAAAAATCTATTTCATATAAGCATTCCAAACTATTAGAAGAAGGGCATTTTGGCAGACTTTCTCTAAATTAAATTTTAAGTATTTGCTTTAACTTAATCTATTCCTTTGCTTTGGATTTTTTTGAGTTATCTCTTCCTAAATTCTTATATCCATTATTTTATATTCTCTCATATGATGATACTATTTATGAGTGTATATATTGCTCTAAGGACAGATTTGATGCTGATAGTAGAATATTTCCTCTTATTAACCTTTAAATTTTTAGCATTTGCAGTTCTGAAATCTTTTTTGAATTACATGCAATTTGGAGTCTTTGTACCAATATACTTTTTTTTAATTAAAAAAATT
>PITA01027648.1:0-20619 GCA_004023965.1 Spilogale gracilis | reverse complement strand
GTAGCAACATGGACTGGACTGGAAGAGATTATGCTGAGTGAAATAAGCCAAGAAGAGAAAGTCAAGTATCGCATGGTCTCACTTACTTGCGGTGCATGAGGGGCAAACTGGAGGACAGTGGCAGAAGGAAAGCAAATGGGAACTAGGGTAATCTAGGGAGGGAAACGAAACAACAGAGATTTTGAACACAGAAACAAACCTGAGGGACTTGGAGGGAGGGGGGTGGAGGGATGGGAGAGCCTGGTGGTGGGTACTGGGGACACCTAAAGCGGGGAGCACTGGGTGTGGGGAATGGGGAATGAATCTTGAAACACTGGGAAAAAAAAATTTAGTAACAATAAAAAAAAAAAAATCTAAAAAAAAAAAAAATAAAAAAAAAAAAAAAAAAAAAAAAAAAAAAAAAAAAAATCTAAAAAAAAAAAATCTAAAAAAAAATAAATAAAAAAAAGAGAGAGATTTGGTATAAATAAATAAATAAATAAATAAATAAATAAATAAAAGAATAGTCAGTGTGTTTACGTGAATTTCTCCAAGAGTGAATCTTTGGATTGATCCCAAACATCCAAGGTTAATGGACTTTTGGGAGCATGGAAGAGAAAGACAAAGACTGAATGTTAAAAATGATTGGTGGAGGGTGATGGAAATCCTGAACTTGAACTTCTGTTCTAGTTCAGATGTCTGTGTGTTCCATCCCCTTCCTGTACTGTGGATGTTATTAGTTTGTCTCCTTCACAAAGCTGTAAGTTCCATGAAGAAGTGACTGGTCTTAATGTCCCCCATAGTGCCATGCCTCGGTCTCACCTGCATATAGTAAGGACTCCATGAATATTTGTTGGATGGACAGACAGATAAATGAGGTCTAGGCTGCATGGGGAAGGAAGTTACATCCAAAGAGTGGGGAGCAGGGGAAAAAGAAAGAGGTAGGGTGTATTTGATGCACTTCAAGAACTAGTGAAGCAGGCTTAAGGTTTGAAGGAGCTGGAAGGGGTCTGTGGTTGGAGGCAAGAATGAGTCCAACCCTATAAAGGGGCACATTCTCAGATAACGGCCCTAAGAGCAGGTGCTAAGGGTGAGAGGAGGTAATTGCACGAGGAGGGAGACCGAGGCCCCAGTGTACAGCATAGAGCTGATGTCAGTTAAGAGAGTGCAGTGTTGGGGTTGGGGGGAGGGGCTGGCCCGAGTTCAGTTAGGAGTTAATCCACCTGCATTGAGTGGCTGTGCTACTTTTGCTCTCTCCCTGAGCAGCCAGTCTTTGTATGTAAATACAGTAACTAGTTGATAGTTACAATAATGCTTTGATATTTTAATGAAATTACACCATTACTGAAAAAGCATAACCTACTGGAGTGTATCCTATTACTGACACATTTTTCTGTGCCTGAGGAAAGCTTATCCCATTCACCCCCCAGAACTGTGACCAGCAGAGTGTCTGGAAAGAAACTGTTTCTGCCAAGAAGCTTAAACCAACAAGTTACTAGACGGAGCCTTACCCTATTAGAGAAATCACACGTACAGACTTTCAAATGCTCTTCACGTAGGAGAATGTTCTTTGCGACAGACATTAACAAGGCTGTCTCTAGTTCACTTTTTTCCACTGGTCCTGTGCTTTACAAATCCTTATCTGTACTTTCCTTTTTATGTTTTTCCAGTTTCCTGGATGCACACAGACCTCTGTGTCTCCCCCTTTACACACTGCATCCTGTATGGGGGGCCAGCCCCTTGCGGGGTTCTATAACAGCCCTAAGAAGAGAACAGCCTAGTCCTGGGCCCCCTGAGTACAGAGATTCTCCCTGCACATTTAGGCTGAGGCTCTCTGGGGCAACTCCTCTTCCTCCCCCTTTTCATGAAAAATGGTCCTTTACCCATTTGACCTATTTATGTCCTTTACAGCACTTTACACAGTTAGTATCTTGTTAAACTTGTTTCTTTCTTTCTTTTTTCTTTTTTTTTTTTTTGCCTCTCACTGGAAGAATAAGTTCCATGAAGGCAGAACTTTTATTATTTGCTTACCATTGAGTTCCCAGTGCCTTGCACAGTGCCTGGAAAATGGGGCCACTCAGTAAGTACATCTCTCAAACCAGGCCGTGTTGGCCGTTCTTCCGTTTTTATTGAAATAAGTACTTGCTTCGTGGGGTCCTGGTGAAGGCTAAATGGACTGATGCGTTAATTAAGTACTTAGCACGCTGTATGGAATGTGGGTTATGAATCTCAGTAAATGGTGGCTAGTGTGAGGGGCTGGACACTTTCTGGGGGACGTGTGTGGGACCTTCCCTGGAGACCTCTGATCTGAGAAGTGAGGAAATCAAGTGTGGGCTTGTCCCTTGCCCTCCCCCTGCTGAGCAGTAGGTGGCGCTCTGGAGGGAGAACAGCAAGGGGTTCTGTTACCTGGAGCGAGGAATATGTGCACAGGGAGAAGAAACTCACCGCCTTCATGTACATCTGTTTTTATTCTTGTTTTTGTGTGTGTGTGTGTGTGTGTCTGCGTGGCTTGATAATCTTTTCCTCGCTGATGTCTGGTATCAGAAGAATACTGTGATTAAAACGGGCTTCCCATGGTTGGTTTACCCTTCTTCCTTTAAAAAATCTTTCCTATACCTGAGTGATTGATTCATAACATCTTTATCTAATGTTACTTCCTAATGTCATTGCTAAGGCCTGTAATTGAGGTGAACAGTTCTGTGCACAGAATATAATTACTTTTGCAGCATCTTGGAATGTGTTGAAATAATGACCAGATGAACAATTATAATGGGCAATATGGCTCATGGTGGCAGATCTGCAGAGAGCACTAAACATATCATTACTAAAATCAACAGCAGAAACCTAGGCCATATGCTGGTATACCCCGCCCCGTTCATTGGCTGGATCTCTTCTAACCACTTACACTCAGCTAGCATTTGTGAAGTTCTATTATGTGTACAGTGCTCCAGGGGGTGCTGTGGGAAGAAGAAAAGTAGCAATGAACATTGGTCTTCCTCTTGATCTTGCTATCTTATTAGAAGACAGAACATATGTTGCAATGAAACAACTGGAAACAACATTTAAAAAATTTATATTCATATTGCTTAATGAACCAAATGAGTGAGCTCTTTGGGTTGAGGTCTGTGAGGGGAGATTCCTTGGAGAAGGTGAGCTTAGACTGTGGTCTTCAAGAAAGTGGTCAGCTTTGGGCTGTCAAGGTTAAGACATTAGAAGCAAACTTAAAATGTCAAAGCTGAGGAATCAGCAAGTCATTTACTAGCATCTGGGAGGAGAGATGAGGCTGGATGCCTGGGGCTGTGGCAGCTTGTCTGGGACATGAATTTACAGAGGAAGTAAGGGCCAGCAGGCTTATGCTTGGTCAGTTTTACATGGCTCTGGCCAATCCCAGGGAGTCTGTGGCATCTTCTCTTTTTCCCCTTTAAATATATATATAAAAAAATGTGACAACATTAAAGACAATTATAATTAAAGAAAATAGTTTACTATACATCATTGTAATCTAGGGGTCAGCAAACTCTGTCCTGTAGGTCAAATCCACCCCACCATCTGTTTTTGCATGGCCCAGAAGCTAATAGTAGTTTTTACCTTTTTAATGGTTGAAAACATTCAAGAGAGAAAAATAATTTTGTGACATATGTAAATGACATGAAATTCAAATTTAATTGTCCACAAATAAAGTTTTATTAGAACTTAGGCACACATTTATTTACATATTGTCTGTGGCTGCTTTGGGCTGCAGTGGGCAGAACTGAGTAATTGTGACAGAGGCTGTATGGCCCACAATACCTAAAGTAGTTACTATGTGGTCCTTTACAGAAAATGTTTGCTGACCCCTGTCCTAACCCAAAAACCCAGAAATTTCATTTCTGCCTCTTTCCTTTCAATCTTTATCTAAATGCACACATAATTTTCACAGTTGTACACATTTATGCATATAGGGTTTCGTGCTTTGTGTCCTAAACATTTTCCATTAATTAGTCATCATAATTATAATTTGAATTTGTATAATGCCTTAAAATGTAAAAAAAATGCCTTATATCCACTGTCTTGTTTTACTGTCATAGCAACCCGTGTGAGAGGAGGGATTTTTTCCAAACTGTTAAGATCCAGTAAAAGCATTACTCTACAGAGGATATGAATCTTTGAAGATTCTAGCTATGATTTCAGGGTATTATATCCTCAAAGAGGCAGTCAGTTTACAATACCAACAAATAGGTTTTTGTGTAGGAGAATAATTTGATGAAAAAAGTGTAAGATGTTAGAAACATGTAGGTCACATTAGGTCAGAGTCCTAGACAGGTGGCTCTTATAGAAATCTAAGTCTGAGGATAAGGGTAGGATGTTAGCCAAAGCTTGTCATGTTTCTCTCAATAGCTGATCATTTGTTTGTTCATTCCAGAATTAATTACTACATGCCTGCTCTGTGCTCGGGCCGTGCTAGCTGCCAGGGACATATCAAAGAGAAAGAACCACGTTCTTTTGCTTAGAAAGGGATTCTATCTGTAGTAAGAGATCAAGATACACCCCAAAAACTTTGTCAAAGGTAGGACGTGATGAATATAATAATGGTACAAAATCCTATGGGAATTCAGTGAGAAGAGATTCATTCTAGAGAGGGGCAACTGGGGTGAGGTGGAGGGAAAGGGCAGAATCAGACCAGGCTTCTTTGAAGAGCTATTATTTGAGCTGGTTTTTATGGACTGTAGGTAGAAGTTTGGGACAGGAGAATGGGAGGAGTCGAGATGGAGTATAAGACACAAATCTGGGGACACGCTGCTCCCTGTTTGTTGTGAGATCTGTCTTCGGGCTGTCGGTGATGCTGCAGAGAAGGCGGCACAATATGTTTCTGCATCTGGAGCTGGATGAGTAATACAGGGGTTTCTAAAACCAGGAGTGTCTCAGCGTTTCTCCACCTCACAAAACAGTGCCCTAGTTTTGGTCCCAGAGTGAAGCAATGGAGAAGGATTTCTGGTTTGGAGACATGTTGTTGCCTCCGGGCTTTTGCTAGGGAGGGGCAGGGCATCTTGCCTTCCGTGAGGCAGGCTGGGGTGCTTCCAGGCTTCCTCTTGGGTGTTTTCTGGCTATTTTCTGGCCAGGTGTTTCCTACCCACCCCCGCACCCCGCACCCCGCACCCCGGAAAGTACAAGCCACGCCTCAGGTCACCAGGAATGTGCTCCCAGACCATGGGACATGGAAAGCCTGGCCTTCATGGTACGAATGCACTAAGACATTTTCAGTTATTTTATGAATAAGTGGGATTATATTTGCAGAAGAGCTTTGCAAAGTGCTCAGTGCTGGGTGGATGCTATGTATTCATTCATTCAACGAATCATTATAGAGGGTCTACTACAGTGCTCTAGGTGCTGGGGATACAGCAGTGCCCCTCAGATTGGGGTTCATATTCTAGGACATGAGACAGTCAGCAAGCAAAAGGTAAATTCCCGTATGTTAAACCTGATAAATGTTCTGGAGAAAAATGAAATAGGGAAAGTGAAGAGGGTGGGTATGCCGGGCTGGGTGTTGTGATTTCGCAGGGGCTCACAGAAGGCCTTGTCTGAGAAGGTAGCATTTGGGAAATGCCCCCTTGGTGCACAAGGGTATTGGGGATGCTGGGTACTGGAGTCCTGGGCAGTGGGAAAGCAATTGCGGAGGCTCTAAGATGGGAACCTACCTGACATGCGTGAGGAACAACAAAAGTTCTGTATGACTTAGGGGGATGGAGGGAAGGAGTGGGCAATGGTAGGACATGAGATTGGAGATGTGCTGAAGTAGGAGAGAGAGCAATGCAGAATATATGGGCCTCATGACCACTGGGAGGACTTTGGCTTTTGTTCTGAGCAGAAGTCATCGGAAGGTCTGTTTGGTGTAACTGTTGCTCTTCTTGTCCCTGCCCTCCCAGCAACCCTGAGCCAGACAGCCTGGTTTGAATCCAGCTAGGACCACTTAGCTCACCTTGTAATCTTGTGCAAGTTACTTAACCCCTCTGTGCCTCAGTTTCTTTTCCGTAAAATGGGGGTAATCATAGTTCCTACCTTATAGGAGTCATGAGAATTTAAGGAGCTCATGAATATAACACGTAGTGCCGGGCACGTGCATAATGCTGTGCAACTATTTGTTAAAACAAAAAAGTTTTTAAATTATTGCAACCTTGGGGCACCTGGGTGGCTCAGTTAGTTAACTGCCTGACTCTTGATTTTGGCTCAGGTCATAATCTCAGGGCTGTGGGATCGAACCCAATGCTGTGCAACTATTTGTTAAAAACAAAAAAAGTTTTTAAATTATTGCAACCTTGGGGCACCTGGGTGGCTCAGTTGGTTAACTATCTGACTCTTTGATTTTGGCTCAGGTCATAATCTCAGGGTCATGGAATCGAGCACCTTATCAGGCTTCATGCTCAGCACGGAGTCCACTTGTCCTTCCCCTTCTGCTCTCTATCTCTGTCTCTCTCCCTCTCTCACAAAATACCTTTAAAAATTGTTGCAAACCTTAGGGACCTAAAACAGACATTTGTGCCCTGATTCGTGGCAACATTATTCTCCCTGGTTCAGTGGAAACATCCCAAGTGTCCATCCGCGGGGTAATGGATAAGTAATAGGTAGTATGAAACTGGTGCGACCACTATGTAGAGCAGTATAGAAATTCCTCAAAAAATTAAAAATAGAACTACCGTACAATCCTGCAATTGCACTCCTCGCTGTATATCCACAGGAATGAAAATACTCACTTGGAAAAATAACCTTTACCCATGATCATAGCAGCATTGTTTATGACATTCAAGACATGGAAACAACTTCAGTGTCTAGAGATAGACAAATGGATGGAGAAATTGTGGGGTGTGTGTATATATGTGTGTATATGAAAATTCCGCTATAAAATGGTGAAATAAGTCACGCAGAGAAAAATAAGTGTTGTCTGATATCATTGACATGTGGAATTTTTTAAAAAGGTGTAAAACCAAAACTCACAGAAAAAGAGATGAGATGTGTGGTTACGGGAGGTGGGTGTGGGGGAGGGGGAAATGAGAGGGAAGCCATCAAAAGGCACAGACTTCTAGTTATAAGATAGGAAGTGCTGGGGATCTAACACTGCTTTATGATGTATAGGAAAGTTGCTAAGGGAGTAAATACTAAGAGTTTGTATCATAAGGAAAAAAATTTTTTAAATCTGTCTGTGATGATGGATATTAACTAAACACTTTGGTCATGATACCAAAGTCAATCAAATCAGCATGCTGTGCACCCTAAATGTTTAGAGTGCTGAAGATCAATTATGTCTCGATTAAACTGGAAAAAGTGGGGTATTAGGCACTATGGAATATTATTCATCCATTAAAAGGAATGAAATTCTGACACCTGTTACAAAATGGATAAACCTTGAAGTAGCAGCATCATGATCCCTGAGGTCACTTCCCGACCCAGAGTTCTGTGATACCAGGACTCCTGAGCCGAGGCTTATGTCCTCAGCCCTCCGTTGACATCTGGGCCATTCCACAGTCCCACCCCTTGGCCGCCTCCTTTGGCCATCTGCTTTGTGGTCTGCGGAACTGCAGCTCTGTCTGCTTGCCTGGAGGGCTTGTCGGGGAGGGCTCTGTTCTGTACAAAGATGGAATTGTGTCCTGGTACCACCAGGAAGGGATGAAAATTACTGTCTGTAAATGCATCATGACTTTAACAATCATTTGTACATAATGCCACCACTGCCAGCAGCATTCATATAGAGCTTTTGATTTTAACTCTCAAAAGATATCCTCATGAATAATTTTGCTATAGCATCATTGTAGTTCTGTGAGTCAGGTGGAATCAAGAGCCCTTAGGAGCAGCCTCACCTTGGCCCTTGGCCTTTGGGTCAACCTCTACTCCTTCCTGGTTCTCAGAGACCTTGTCTCAGGTGGGACTGAGAGTCTTGGGAGTCTCTTAATGCCCATTTTGCTTCACATCTGAGGGGAAGTGATTTGCATCATCAACAGCACAGAAAGAACTGAAGCTGGCTTGCTGTCTCTGGACCTGTTATGTATGGGAAACTCACAGCGATGGGAGTCCGTGGTGAACATTCATGAGGGGCTACCCTGGGTAGTCCTCAGATGCTATCCTGCCTGCCTACAGGTCACCTTGTAAGAGTCTAGAATCCTTAGTCTATCCAAATGCAGCAGGCTCCAAGTATAAGCTTTTTCCTGGCAATGGAAGGAGCATCATGTCTTTATCCTAGCACTGCCTTTGTTTTTCACTTTTTCATTCTGTTGCTTGCTGTGTAGACACCCAGCCTACTCAGTGTTTGAAGAGAAGGTGGGAATCATCAGTCTCTTCTACTGTGGTCAGCTTGGCTTTGGCAGAGGACTTCCTGAGTGAGTGGACAAGAATAGTAGTCTGGCTTCTGTCTTTGGAACAGCCATGGAAGGGTCTGATTGCATTGCTGGTAATTAAGTAATTAATTGGTCTTAAGCAGTTTATTTATTTTATTTTTATTTTTTATTATGTTCAGTTAGACAGCATTTAGTACATCATAAGATCTTGATGTAGTGTTCAACGATTTCATTAATTGCATGTAACTTGTTTTTAAAAATCTGATTGCAGTCAGCACACACTTCCATGGCTGCTTGTCCATCAGTTAGTTCATAAAAAAACCCAAACATTCTGAAAAAAATGGGGAGAATTATGTTATTTATCTTGTAGAATAGTTATGAGGAGTAAATGGGTTGATGCATAAAAGACCAAGAGTTAGGATTCCGTGCCCTGTTGCAAGTGCTTAGTAAATTACGGCTGTGATTATTTGCTGTTACCTAGCAGGATGGGGCTGACAGGTTGGGGTCTGCATCCAGCTTTTCCATTAAAAGGAACTTGTAAGTGGCATGTTTGTAATTTTAATAATTTCTGATCATAGTAGAGAATGGTAGATCTTTTAAATTGAGTTTAGGAATACAAATACCTAGATTTAAAGATTGTATTCTGTTAGTTTCACAGGTAGCCTTATCAGGGGAGCCTGGGCCTCTGCGGATCCAGGGGCACAAGGCCCCCTGCCTGTTTTCCTTCCCCTCACACCGCAACTGTGGCCAAATGTCCTTGACTTGTTCTTGACTTTTCAGGGAAGGGGCATTATTTTCCCTCTTAATTCATCCTTACTTAGAGGTGACTTCTTTCTGACATTTCAGATCTTTTCTTTTTACTGAGGGCAGTTTCTCCCCTTTGTGACTCTCTCTCTCTTTCTCTCTCTTGCTCTCACTCATGCTCTCTCTTTTGGCTGGATTTTTATAGCTGAAGGAGAGTGAGGTGACACCCTCCCAAGTCACATACTTTTGTGAACGGTAACCCTGGTAGGTGCATTTTCCCCACTTGACAGGTGAAGGAGTGAAGCTCAGAGAAGTTGGGTTAGCGTGTAGGGTCACGGAGGTAGTAGGAAGCGTGCAGAAGGCAAAGGCCTGTTTCCTAGCCTGAGACCCACACGTGGCTTTGGGTGTGCATGGGACTTCTCAGGGTGGCCTTTTATTTTCTAATGAGAAGACAATTTCTTTTCTCTGTGGCTCCTCTCAGTCTCAAATGTAGCTACCGATTATTTTAACCACACAAAATGATGACTGTTCTTACTTCCGCCTGCTTCCAGAAAGTTTAGAACTCTATATTTACCAGAAACCTCTTGAAGGAGCTATAACTTTTCCTTAGAGCATTCCCATGGGAGACTTATCCTCAGAGGGCCAGATGGCAGGAGAGTAGAACTCTGTGTACGTCAGTTGTTGCACGGGAGGAGTGTAGAATGATTAGCGGTCCCATCACTGTTCACTGCTGAGGCTGCAAGAAACAAGAGCCTTTGAGGGCTTTAAATCTATTTGTGAAGATGAGGCAGATTAAAACCATGAATAATACTAGAGGCAAAGCACCTATGGGTCCCTTAAGTTATGGTCACTCAGTCTGCCCAAGAGTTGTGTCCCTTTCTCAGTATTCTCTGTGTCAGTCACACACCATGTCCTGGGGCTAAGCCCACCCCCCCATGGCTTGTTCCAGGGAAACTGCTTTGATGTCCTCCTGGTCTGCTGGAAGTGTGCCCTGTGGCTTGTCTCGCTCTTAGCCTGAGAGCACTCTACCCCTGGTATTTGATTGTGCAGTGCTGGGAGCTAGTCCCTGAGCACTGGGGATACTTTGCACCTGCCTCTGCTCTCATAGATACAACCCAGGAGGCTCAGCTACTGGCCTGCATCTCGCTATACTAGGATCCCCAGATTCTGCAGAAATCTTTTTTTTTTTTTAAGATTTTATTTATTTATTTGACAGAGACACAGCAAGAGAGGGAACACAAGTGGGAGGCAGTGGGAGAAGGAAAAGGCAGAGGGAGAAGCAGGCTTCCCGCTGAGCGGGAGCGCTATGTAGAGCTCTATCTCAGGACCCTGGGATCATGACCTGAGCTGAAGGCAGAGGCTTAAGGACTGAGCCACCCAGGTGCCCTCAGGGCACCTCTTCACACTTCCAAACCAGCTACTCAAGCCTTCCCTCCTCCCCTCCCTGGTGGAGGCCTCAAGACCATTCCACAGATTCCTGGTGCTTGTCCTGAGGCAGTGCATTGGGGGGCTCCTGTACAGCATCTGGGGGCTTCGCCTTCTGATTAGAAGCTTAATTTGGGATGACAATGAGGTTGAAAGTGGATCATGTGTGGGGAGGGAGGGTTTTTTAAAGCCACATTAAACTGCATAGGGACAGATCTCCACCTCCCTCATTGTTAAGTAGAGAGTGTTACCACATGTTGTCAGGAGAGCACAGCCATGTGCTCACATGCTACTTTGTGACATGATGCTTTCATAATGTCAGTGCGTTTCTGTATCAAATCTCCGGCCAAGCAGCGGTAAGTGGACCAAAGCCCTCCTCAGGCCCCCGTGATGAAAATTCCTACGTACACAGCTCTCATGAAAGTCACTGGGATTTTTTTAAGGGTGCCTGGGTGGCTCAGTTGGTTAAGCATCTGCCTTCAGCTCAGGTCATGATCCCAGGGTCCTGGGATAGAGTTCTGCTTCCCGTTACCTGCTCAGCGGGGAGCCTGCTTCTCCCTCTGCCTGCTGCTCCTCTTGCTCATGCTCTGTCACTCTCTCTGGCAAGTAAATAAATAAAATCTTAAAAAAAAAAAAAAAAGGGAAAGTCACTGGGATTTTCACCTACACTGGACCCTCAGATTAATTTAAGGCAAATTAAGGGCGTGGCTAATCCTGCAGAAATGTTACAGCTGTAAGTATCATGTGTATTTATTGTTTCTTTTAGTACAAGAGAAAGTATAATTTAGGCTGTTTGGATTCATGTCACTTCCCTGGAAGAAAAGAAACTGAGATGAAGATTCTGTGAAAGATGAAGACACAGCTTGACAAAAACCAGATTCTCTACTCCGTAGACCTAGGATTTTATTGGGGCAGTGATAGATTTCAAGTTTTGGTGCCTCTAGAAAGAAAAAGAGCCTGATGGTTTAATATTGCAAATGAATACACAGTTTATTTCAAGGTTTGAATGCCAGCAGAAGGAAAGTGAATGGTTCTAAACTTCCTCCAGTGATTATTTTCTGTGGAGTCTGCAGATGTTCCATTGGATACATTATCAGATTAAACAAATATAAGGTTGCAGGCTATCCTGTTATCCCGTTCCCAGTTAGGAAGCTCCCCTTAAACTCAGTAACCACATCCTCCTCCTGAATATGGTCAACAGACCTCTTAAGTAAAATAGAAAACAATTCCCCTTACGTACGGTCACCGGCCTGTGGGGATTCAGCCTTGATTGTGGCAGCTGACTTGTGTTGCCTGCTCGCTACTGTCACCTGCTTTTCTCTGTTGCCAGATTGTAGGTATTGAGAGGGTAGGGCATTCGTGTTTTTTTTCTTTTTTTTCTTTTTTTTTTTTTTTTTTTTTTTTTTTTTTTTTTTTTGACCCCTGGTAGCTCTGGCTGTCTTCCTGCACTCGGTTTTCAGGAAATGAGCATGGCATTGAATTCAATAAGCTGAAAGTAAAATGTGGAAACAATGGAAGGGAAGCCAGTTGTGTTTAAGGTTCAGTGAATAACTTCCAATAAGATCTGGTAAGCCAATTTATTCCATTAGCTGGTTGAAAGGGATCTGCAGTTGTCAGAGGGGTGGGATCATCATGGAACTTTTATTCTTGAAGTCATCTCTGTTTTAAAGACAACAATCAAACCAAGCTCTGTTAATAAAGTAGTAAATCCTCATGCCATACCACCATTTACAGCAGTCACAAATTCTTCTTGTGAGCATCAGTGTAGGTTTCCCCTCAATAAACATGTATTGAGCAATGGGGAGGAGCTAGAACTTTAATGGTGGGAAATTAGAGCAAGGGATGTAGGGGCATACACTTGGGAGTCTGTTGATCAGGGTTTGAATTCTAGGTTCACCATTTTCTACCTTTGCAATACTGGATGATTGAAAACATCAGTTTCTTTATCTGTGGATTGGGTGTATAATATATTTCCCTCCCAAGGTTATGAGGATTAAGTGAGGTAATCCTTGTAAAGTCCTTACTGTGCCTGACAGTTAGTACTCAGCAAATGCTAATTATTACTCTTATTAAACGTGTGCTTTGTGACCTCACGGGGCTGTGTCAGACTAATATAAAAACATTGTGACATTCCTGCCTCAGGACATTTGTACTTGTTGATTGCTGTCTGGAACATGCTTCCCTTAGATACTCTTGGGTCCACATTCTCATCTCCACTGGGCCTTTACTTAAATGCCAAGATCTCAGGGAAGTTTTCCTTCACAACCTTGTTTAATGCTGAACATCACGCCCTCTTCCTGTTACTTTTTACATTAATTTTTCTGCTTAATTTTTCATCTTTTTGTCTCATACCATGTATTTTTCTTATTTATTTTATTTATCATCTATCTTTCCCAAGTAAAAGAAAGTTCCAGAAGGATGAGGGTTTTGGTCTAGTTTGCCACCAGTCTGTCATCAGTGCTGGAAATCACTGCTTGATAGGTGTTTGTTGAAATAATGAATCAGGGGCCGTCATAGGAATCTGGAGGGTATTTTGAACTTTGTGGGGTCAGGGAGAGGCATCACAGAGAGATGACTCTGTGTTGAGTTTTAGGTTTGCCATTCTTGGCCTTTCTTCCATCAATACTGTCAAGTTTTATAGAGGCTGAGAAGTCCCATTATCTGCCACCTTCAAGCTAGAGACCCAGGAGAGGTGGTAATGTGAATTCTAATGTCAGTGCAGGGGAATAAGGTCCCAGTTTGAAAACAGTCAGGCAGAGAGTGTGAATACTTCCTTACCTGACGTTTTGTTTTATTCAGGCCTCTAGTGGATTGGAGGAGGCTCACCCACACTAGGGAGGACAGTCTGTTTTATTCAGTTTGTGGATTCAAATGTTAATCTTAATCCAGAAACATCCTCATAGACACACCCAGAAAAATATTTAACCATATGTGTGGACACCCTGGGTCCCAGTCATGTTGAGACATAAAATTAAGCATCACAGCCACACAGAAAGGATTCTGTTTCTGTGTGTGACATCTGATTCACAATTTTGAGGGTGCTTCCATATCTATACTCCTTTCTCTACAGTTCAAGAAAGCAGATTGAAATTCAGATGGGAGAGTACTACTATTACTGGAATAAGTTTGAATTCACTGTAATACTTTATTTATTTATTTATTTATTTATTTATTTATTTATTTATTTATTTATTTATATTGAGAGAAAGCAGGAGAGGAGGGGCAGAGGGAGAGGGAGAGAATCTTGAGTAGGCCCCAGGCTCCTGGGCAGGGAACCTGATGAGGGGCTCGATCTCATGACCCTGAGATTATGACCTCGGTCGAACTCAAGAGCTGGACACTTAACTGAGTGAGCCACCCAGGTGCTCCCACTCTAATACTTACTTTATTTTTTAAAAAGATTTTATTTATTTCTCAGAAAGAGAGAGAGCACAAGCCGGGAGGAGGGACAGAGAGAGGGAGGGAAAAGCAGGCTCCTGCTAAGCAAGGAGCCCGATGTAGGACTCAATCTCGGACCCCTGGATCATGACCCGAGCCAAAGGTAGACACTTAACCAACTGACCCACTCAGGCATCCCCTCTAATATTTCTTTTAAAAGGTCAACTGCTTGTATACTTGCTGAGGATATGTGACTTATCCTACCACTGGGGTGTTGAGAAATGTTTTTAAGGATGGCTAAAGACTTCCCAGGCAGACAACCGGGGAAATAGTGTTTTAAGGCAGAGGGAACAGCATATGTGCAGGCATAGAGGCACAGTGTGATTGCATATGACAATGATGATTTGATATGACAAAAGCAGAAGATGTCTGAGAGGGAGGAGGTGGGAGGTGAGCCTGTTGGGGACAAAATTACAAAGGCTCTTGTCTGCTAAAGGAATAGAATTTGGGGGCACCTGGGTGGCTCAGTCATTAAGCATCTGCCTTCGGCTCAGGTCATGATCCTGGAGTTCTTGGATCGAGACCCACATCAGGCTCCCTGCTCGGTGGGAAGCCTGCTTCTCCCTCTCTCACTCCCCCTGCTTGTGTTCCCTCTCTGGCTGTGTTTCTCTCTGTCAAATAAATAAAATCTTTAAAAAAAAAAGAGGAATGGGGAGCGCCTGGGTGGCTCAGTTGGTTGGGCAACTGCCTTCAGCTCGGGTCATGATCCTGGAGACCCGGCATCGAGCCCCGCATTGGGCTCCCTGCTCGGCAGGAAGCCTGCTTCTACCTCTCTCACTCCCGTTGCTTGTGTTCCCTCTCTAGCTGTGTTTCTCTCTGTCAAATAAATAAATAAAATTAAAAAAAAAAAAGAGGAATGGAATTTTATCTAGAAGGCAATGGGAGCCATTGGGTGGTTCTAAGCAGGATTGTGTCACATTTTTGAACTTATATTTATAATTTGATTTTTTTAAATTTGGAAAACCAATAATTCACAAGATACAACATTCAAAAGGGTATATACAGTAAAGAATCTCTCTTCCTGTGACAGTGTTTTTAGTATCTTATCTATACTTCTAGATATGTTATATGCATAGACAAGAAAATTTGCTTGTTTTCTATTTTTATCCAAATGGCTGTAAAATTGGGCATTGGAATACTGATATGCCTTACTACTACTTTTCTAAAAAGAATGTTCAGTTAAGAAAAGTTTTTTATAGCCAACTGAGATGATAACACCTAGTTTTTCACTTGGATGACTCTAGACCTGGGCCACATTCTCCACTTTGGGGAGCAGGAGATGGGCCAAAGTTTACACGTGCTAAACTCAGGAACTCATGGGATATGCCATTGACAAGCTCATAGGGGTCTTAAGGTCAGGAGCAATGTCTAGTTTGGAAAGATGGATCTGTAAGTTATTAATGTATAGATATGGTGGTTAAAGCCACATTTAATGGATGCAGCTGTCAAGGAAAGGGTTATATGAAGAAGAGAAAAAGGCCAAAAATAATGCCCTGTTAATAATCATTAAATACCTAATATTAAATATCTAATTAGAAATAATTAGAAAGCATTATTGTGGGAATCAAAGGAGGAAAGTTCATGCCACATGTTGTAGTAGTTAGGGTTCAAGTCTGTCAAGTATCAAGAAGAAAAAGCTTATTAAAAGGATATTTGGTACTTGGAGAATGTTTGGAAAGACCAGGAAAAAATTTGGAGGCTATCCGGCAAAATCCTCTTGCAAACTGGTTCTGTAAATGAGTCACTGCTGCTAATGGATGTGAGCAGGGCTGATAACCACCATCAGTGGAGCCTGGGCACTGATTCTGGAACAATAACCTGCTTATGTCTGGGAACTAGATGATGCTTCCCTGCCCTTGCAAAGAGGGTCCTGCCCAGTTTCTCCAGTAGATACTATTCAGTGATGGGGTGCGTGTCTCTGATGGTGGATTCTAGGTCATGTGCTCACACTTTAGCTGCAGTGAGTGTTGGAGAAAGATTTGTGGTTATGTTCAGCTTCTGGTGTGGAAAACAAGTTCCACTTTGTAAGGTGGTGATTCCTCATGTGCAGAAAGACAGTTTTTTTTGCTGTGTGGCCTTGAAGAATGTGAAATGTCCATTGCAGGTATCAAATACTGAAGGCATAGCAGTTAGAAGACAGTTGGTGCCCTTCAGGACAGTAGATTCCAGGGAGTGGTGGGAATGGACATCTGAATGCAGTGGGTTGAGGCGTGAGTGGGAAATAAGGAAATTGAGCCATTGTGTGTTGGTTATGGTTTCAGGAAGGAATATTAGGAAGAGGAGGAGAGTTGATATATTTGGAAAGTTGCGTAGATCTTGAAAGAGCAGTGTGATTATAGTCTAAGAGAAATTAATCCCTGAGAGGGAGGTTTGAAGACAAAGGCAGAGAATAGTTGATGGAGGGATGTCCATGAGTGGGGGGAGGAATGGATTTTGGTAGTGTGGAAGGATGGAGCAAACACACATACTTGTATTTGTGGAGGTGGCATATAGGCAGAGTGGATACTAACAACTTCTACTTTCTCTGTGAGTTGGGAGATAATGTTGGCTGAGAATGAGCATGGCACAGGTCAGGTGGGTCTTGAAAGGGTAGTGAAGATTTGGAGGATCTATCTCTGTGAAGGGGAGAATGCATTGTTCAAGGAAGAGAAAGAGGATGGGTGAGAAGCATCCAGGGACTCAGCTGAGAAGGGAAATGACAGCTGAGTCTCTGTTGTTGGATCCCATGGAGTGCTGAGTTTGGCAAGAGGGCAAGGAGACAGGTTGTTGGTAAGGAGAGCATACTGGAAGTGATGTAACAGTGTGTGGTTTGATGGGAAAGAAGTGAAGTCTGGAGAGTCAATGGTTGGAAAAGAAAAGACATCAAAAAGAAACCACTACATCAAAAACTAATGATGTACTGTATGGTGACTAATATAACATAGTAAAAACAACTTTAAAAAAAGCCAAAGAGTAGATTGGGTCTGGTGGGGATAAAGGAGAGAGCAGAGAAATGGAAGCACGTACTTATTGTGTCAAATGTTGGTGTGTAAGATGTCAGAGAGGGAGAGGTTTCCAGTCATGATCAGACTCAGGACATGGAGATGGGGTGAAGGTCAGTGGGAACAGAGAGACAGGAGTGTGGAATGAGTTTTCTCCATGGATGTTGAACATTCCCATGCTGATAGCAGAACATGGGCTGGAAATCCAGGTGCAAAGATTTTAAAGGATGAAAGGAAGAAGTTGATAAGTGGGATAATTAGTGAAAGATTAGTTAAATTCTGGCATATTTCTAAGCATTCAACAGATGTTAGCCATCAATAATCAGATGGCCGTATTGAGGAGACGTTTTTGCTGGATGGCATGAATCTTAAAGGAAGGGATTTTTTTTTTTTTTTTTTGAGTAACAACCAGCTCTTGTATAGAAGATGAAAAAAGTGTGGAGATTGAAAAGTCCCTGCTCCTAATTCCAGGAAGTATGGGAGAAGCATGGGGGAAAGCAGAGTGCTTGGGGAGAACTGGTTTCAGCTGATGCAAGAAGGTGGTGGGAACAATCCAGGGAAATGTTGAGGTTGGGAATTTCTTTTCATGTGAAGATGGGTTCCAGAGGCCTCACAGGGAAGCATGCGAAGGGGCCTTTAGCTGCAGCAGGATACAAGCAAAGAAGAATCATGTGAGGTTGAACTCTTCAAGGACCTGAAAGACTGAATGGTTTTTTCATTAGTCCATTGTCCTTGGTCTGTGACAGTGTTCTCTCCATGCATATGACAAGAAAAAAAAATGAACCAAAAGCTGGTGAATTGGGCTAATTGAGAAAGTAAGGTATAGTCCAAGTTAAGGAAATGATTGATGTGTAGTCTGGAAGGATAGGTAAAACTTGATAGTTCACATATAGGTGAATTTGAATGTGCAGTAAAATTTGAATGGCATCAGTACCACTGCAGCTGAGGTGAAGGAGAATCTAGAAGGGCTTCCTTGCAGTCACACATGTTGGCTTCAGGGATGAGGCTCACCAGCACCACACCATCCCTTAATCTATGTAGATTCATCTCAAAAGCCTTGATTCTTTGTCATTTTAAGGTTGTGATAAAGAGCTTTCTGGAACAATTTGGAATGTGAGATAGGTTTTCTGATACAGGAAGTCCCTGGGAAAATGTGATTCTCTACCATATGGTGCTGTCATGTTTTTAGCATACTAAAATAAAAAAAAAAGTTTGGCGTATTCTGTTCATCGCATCTACTGAACTTCAGGCAAATAAGGAAAAATGCAAATTAATAACATGAAATGATTTTAAGTATCTAGAATACCAGCTATTCATGCAATAGGAGAGAATTTCTATAAAACCGTGTAATAGAGTATTCGTGTACACAGATAAATAACACAGTGAGGAGTGCTTATTTTATGTTGTTGCAAAGCCTCCTTAAAATGAGAAAGAATTCTCTAATAATCCAAACTCTCAATTCTGTTTAGACCAAGTTTCAGACCCTTTCTGAGAAGGTGTTGGCTTTAGATCCTGTGTAGGTAGATTAGTTCTCCAGGGCAGCTGTGACAAATTACCACAAACCGGGCGGCTTAACACAATAGAAATTTATTCTCTCACAGTTCTGAAAGCTAGAGATCTGAAGTCAAAGTGTCATTAGGGCCATGCTCTCTCTGAAGGCTCTAGGAGAGACTCTGTTCCATGCCTTTCTCTTGGCTTCTATTCTTGTTAGTAATCCTTGGCATTCCTGGGCTGGAAGACACATCACTTCAATCTCTGCATTGGTAGAGAACACCTGGTTTCCTCTCTGTGTGTCTGGCTCTTCTCTTTTTATAAGGACATTAGTCATACTGATTAAGTATGACCCTGTCTTAACTAACTCTACCCACAACAACCCCATTTCCAAATAAGGTCACATTCTGAGGTTCTGAGAAAGGCATGAATTTGGAGGGGACACTATCTAACTGAATACAAGAGGCTTCTAAAATGAGTAGCAAATGACTTCTGTCTTCAGGAAGATGTAACACCTACTGTAGTTGGGAAAACTACAATGCAAAGTAATATGTTCAATTGGTAATGAACACAGAATACCATGGACACATCGAGGGGTGAGTGATTGGTTGTGACTCCAGGGTAGTCATGAAAGGCTTTGGGGTAGAGGTAGTGGTGGACCTGAAGGATAATGGTGTACAAGTAGAGAGGGGGAGGCTGGGCCTTCTGGGCTGAGGGTTTGTCTAAGCAGGCACGGCGAAGCAAGTGTGTATCTACTGTGTGAGATGTTCCAGACATCTGGAGCATATGGTTAAGAGGATAGCAGGACTTTGGGTCATGGTTGCATATGTTGAGTGGCCATTGGGAGGCAATGGAGAAGGAAGGAGGGATGAAATGCAGGTGGAACAGGGAGATAAAAAAGGTCATGGAGGCCCAGTCGTTCATGTCCATGAATGACAGCTAGTATGGGGTCTTAGAGATATCTTGGGTAAAGGGGAAGTTTGAGGAGAAGCTGGATGGAGTTCTAGAAGGCATCACTGGACTCAGAGGGCTAGACCAGATGACATTTGCGCTCCCTCTCAGCAATCAGGTTCTGTGACCATTAGGTAGAAGTATCTTTCACTAATATCTTTCCTCCTTCCCTGGCTATGACGCTCTTGCTTCCTCTCTTTCTTCCTATCAAGTCTTCCCCACCACATACTGGAGCCACAACAGTGAAAAAGAAGGCAAAGACAGCATCATTTTAATCTCTTCCCTGTGGCATTAGCACAAGGAGTATGTAGTAGGTTCTCCTTAAATGTTGCTTTGAATTAAATATGAGTGAGGAAAAAATGACAAGGCAGTTTTTCCCTGGGTAAAAAGTTCTGCTTCAGAGTAGAAATGCTTTGAAAGATGATCTCAGGAACCTCCTTATGAGCAGGTGGAGAGTAGGTGGTTGCTTACATGTGTTTGATTTCTGAGTCATCAGAAAGGCTCCTTTGCCTCCCAAAATAATCTGCTTCATCCAGGCTGTGGGTACTTTTAATTCTACTATTGGAGGTTGGTTTCTATGTTGAAATGCAGATGCCCTCTGGAGAGAGGATACCCATTTACCCTCATCAGTCTCTTGCACCTTAATATGCGGGGTTTTCTTAGCCTTTCCTGCATGGCAAGTTTTTAAGAAAAGCATATGGAAGGTAAAAGGACTCAGTAGAGTAGTACTGGACATGCCAAAGATAAACTTTGTCAGAGTTTGCAGTTTCGATGAGCTGACCCTAAGGATATAGTCTGTTGGCCTCGAAGAATCCACTGTTAATTATTTGCTGGTGTATGTTGGACAAGAAGTGATTATTTCTGTTTTAAGATTTATGGCTACAAAACTGTTGTTTATTTGTTTTATTTTTTTTAAGGTGCAATAAATTCCACTTCTCCCACCCTCGTCTTAACAAAAATAATTTGTGTAGCAGTCCAATCTGTGGTCTTTTTTCTTTTTTTAAAATTATGTTCAGTTAGCCCCTGTATAGTACATAATTAGTTCTTTTTTTTTTATTGTTACTAAAATTTTTTTTCCAGTGTTCCAAGATTCATTCCCCATTCCCCTCACCCAGTGCTCCACGCTTTAGGTGTCCCCAGTACCCACCACCAGGCTCTCCCATCCCTCCACCCCCCTCCCTCCAAGTCCCTCAGTTTGTTTCTGTGTCCAAAGTCTCTGTTGTTTCGTTTCCCTCCCTAGATTACCCTAGTTCCCATTTACTTTCCTTCTCCCACTGTCCTCCAGGTTACCCCTCATGCACCGCAAG